>CAUYRT010027142.1:0-127175 GCA_963574885.1 Lepilemur ruficaudatus | reverse complement strand
GCAACCTCAAACTCCTGGGCTCAAGCAATCCTTCTGCCTCAGCCTCCCAAGTAGCTGGGACTACAGGCATGCGCCACCATGCCCGGCTAATTTTTTACACATATTTTTGGTTGTCCAATTAATTTCTTTCTATTTTATAGTAGAGACAGGGTCTCGCTGTTGCGCAGGCTGGTCTTGAACTCCTGACCTTGAGCTATCCACCCGCCTCGGCCTCCCAGAGTGCTAGGATTACAGGAGTAAGCCACCACGCCCGGCCCTACATACTCTTTTTTTCCTGACAAAGCATCATACTGTCTACATCGATATAGAAGTAAATTCAAATCAGCCATTGTCCTATCCCCTTGATAAACACATAGTATATCTCTTTCCTACTATCATCATGTTAGACGTAGGTTAAAACCTATCCCAGAATTCTTTAGTATTCACCACAGACTGGTGATTGTTTGTACGTAAATCTGTGATTCTGAAATAAAGCATACAAAAAAATGAAAATGCTTAAAATCATTTCCACCTTCACAAGACACATGGGTTGGTAAAGGAATTTTATGCTATGTCTTTAATCAGGGCTGACTGTATTAGGGTGACTATTTTCACTTTCACTGAAATAATTTCCTTTTTTTTATTGTACATTGTTCTTAATGTACTGCCCTGTACTTAGCAAATTTTCTTCAGTGAGTATAGACTTCTTTTATATTTAAAAAAAAAATGTTTACACTAATAAAAACCCTCATTGTTCACCAATAGGCTACTAAAAACAACCTGTAGCAATATTACTAGTAACAGTATTTTTGAAAGCCAAATAATCACAGTGTCTTTTGTATGGCAATAACCCAGAATGCTGAGTTACAATTCACAGAGGTTTTGATATGAAGGAAAAATGCTTGGATTCTTTTTCTTTTCCTTTTTTGGTCCATACTGCTTCACCTGAGTGTCCTGCAATGCATTAGAACCACAGAATTTTTCACATTTCCTGAAAACTCGATTAACTGAAGAGAAAATCTGTACATTACTTCCCCCTCCCCATTTTCCACGTTAATATTTTGCTTCCTGGTATATTTTCTTAGTAGTTTGAGGAGGACCAATTCTGTAACTAACTGTTCTTTTTCATTCCTCCATCCTTAGGTGAATGATAATTTTGGTTTTCTGGAATACAGTTTGTAGTCATTTATACTACATTAATGGTTTCTTCCTGTGGAAATTCATATCCATTGCAAACAAACAAATGTAGCAATTTAGAGAAATTATCACCTAAGGACATTTTCTAGTCTCTATGGGTCTGAAGTCATGCTAGGTCCACCTCTGCCCACTGTAGTAGCGTAGCCACCAAATACGGATGGAACCACCCGGCATTCGGGCTCCAGCCAGCCACATTTCACAGAAGCAGAGAGGGAGACTCATGGACGGCGTGCCTTGCCTGGAGTCACAGAGTCCTGGTGGCCACCTAGCCCTGTGTTCTTTTTCATTCCCCAAGTCCCTCCCAATCATTTATTTACCTCTTCATAAGGCCTTGAGGACAAGGTCTAGACTATCACAGTGTACACCAGCTGGACAAGAGACCCTGTCAACAGGGACCGTGAAATGCACACAGCCGGAGGCTTCATTCCTTGCAATGATTCCCAGTGGGTTTATCTACTAAGGGTTTCAGCCCATAAATCACAAACTCCTATTATTAAATTGATTTGAATCATCTCCGGGGCAGCGTGACGCCTAAAAATCATCTGTATCTTACAGAGTAAGTTAGAAGATACCTTCCCTCACATAATCCTCTCACTGCGGAGTTACTAAGTCATGGTTCATTTTCTTGGGCTCACCTGGTTTACGGAATCCCAACACGTTTACATATGAGGTCGGATTTATACAGGATGTGGAGCAGCAACTGGCCAGTCTACTCTATAATTCTGCAATAGGCTATGATCTACTAAATGGGAATAGTTATGCTTGAAGTGAAAGGAAGAGCAAAAAAAATGAAGCAGGTTTATAGGGCATCTGGGAGGCCAAATGATAAGTGGGAATGGGCTGTGGACTAGGAAACTGTAGATCTTGGTTATCTCGTAGATTAGTCATTAACTTGCTGGATGACCTTGAGCAAATCACTTCGGCCTGGAGCATTTCAGTTTCTTTGTAAAGGGAGTTGGAAAAGTTCACCATCAAAATCAATTAGAGCTCTATAGAAGGCAGCTTGTTAGAGGGACTATAGAGGATATCCGAACATCTGTGGTTGTGGCTTTTAATCTGTCCTTTCTTTTGGGATCTCTTTTCCACTCCATGTGAGTCCCAGGGGCTGCCAATCCCAGCTATGTCTTCCTGTCCCTGGTACAGGCACATGATTCAGACTCATCTACAAAAATGTCCTTTCCTTGCCTCTGGACACAGTTTTTGGTCCAGAGCTGAGCACATAATCAAAGAAGGCCAATCAGGGTCACTTTTGGAAATTCTAATGGACAAAGGAGATGAAGGATTGAACTAATTTTTCTGGGATCAACAACTGAAGAGCCAATGTAAGTCTAGGCTTTCCCATGATCATCTTTGCCACCAAGTGGACAGTTTTGTCTAAGAATTAAGCTGGCCCAAAGGAAAGCAGAGATGAAAAGCAGGAGACTTCATGTTCTGCACGTAAGAAGCTTAGAAGTCACCACCCCATCCTAACAACAAGAAAAACTGGACAAATGGAAAAATAAAAACGTAATCTTAGGTTCATAAGAGAAGTGAAGTCACAGGAAAAACAGTTTCCCCCAAATGGAAAGACAGACAAGTAGATACAGAGAATCACAGCATACTGGAGCTAAAAACCTCCCCAGGAACCAGAGCTGCGGTAGGAAAACCTTAACTGTAATCAAGGAATTGCTGGAGGCTTGGTGTGGACAAGTTTGAGAGAAAAAACTCCAAGGGATCCAGTCATGGGGGGACCTCCACACTTCTGTGCGTTCTACCTCCAGGAGCTAGGACAGGTTCTCACAGTGAATGCTGCAGAAAAATCGCCTGGTGCTTCCAGCAGGGAGACAGGAGAGAAGCAACCGTTTTGAAATATGTCAGAGTACTCTGTTCTTACCAAAGTCTGTCCTCAGGAGAAACTCATTAACTAGAGCCTAACTTGCTGGGGTTTTATCAGAGCCCAACTGACCTGGGGGAAGAGAAATTCGCAACTCCATGCCAGAGAAGGGAAATGCCAACTCCAGCTCACTCTAATCACCTAAGCGGGGAAAAGAAAACTGAAAAACCACTTGTGAAGTTCACAGTACAGAGACACAGGCTCACTAAAATCCCGGGACCTAATCACAGGACTATAGAAGACTTCCCCTCTCCCTTACCTTACCACTATGTTACTAAGGACTTTTATCCAGTACATCAGGTCTGGCTATCAAGAAAAAATTACAAGGCATACTAAAAGGCAAAAAAACACAGTTTGAAGAGTCAGAGCAAGCATCAGAAACAGACATTGGAAGGGCTGCTGGAATTATCAGACAGGAAATTTAAAAGAACTATGATTAGCATGCTAAGGGCTCTAATGGGTCAAGTAGACAGCAGGCAAGAACAGATGGAAAATTTTCATGGAGACATGAAAATTTTAAGGAAGAACCAAAGAGAAATGCTAGAGATAAACAGAAATGGAGAATGCCTTTGATGGGCTTATTAGTAGACTAGACATGAGTGAGGAAAAAACTCAGAGCTTGAGGCTACTCAACAGAGACCACCAGAACTGGACAGGAAGAAAAAAAGAACAACAAAAAAGAACAGAACACAGTCACACCTTGGTATATATGCAGGGGATTCATTCCAGGACCCCTTGAGACACCAAAATCTGAGCATACTCAAGTCCTGTAGTTGGCCCTGTAGAACTCATGTATAGGAAAAATTGGCCCTTCATATATATGGGTTTGAATTTCACAAATACTGTATTTTTGATCCACACCTGTTGAAAAAAATCCTCATATAAGTGGCCCGCACAGTTCAAATCTGTGTTGTACAAGGATCGATGTAATATGCATCTAGTAGGAATATGAGGAGTAGAAGAAAGGAAAAAAAAAAAACAAAAAAACAGATGAAATATTTGAAAGAATAATGACTGTGAATTTCACCCAAATTAATGTCCAAAACCAAACCACGTATGCAGGGAGCTCAGAAAACACCAAACAAGATTTTTTAAAAATATAATAAACCCTACACCTAGGCACATCATTTTCAAATTACAGAAAATCAAAGGTAAAGTTCTGAAAGAAGTCAGAGGACAAAAACACCGTACCCATCCAACTTCTCCTCCAACGCTATACAAGAGAAGAGAAAAGTGAAATATCTGAAATGTTGAAAGAAAAAAAAAAAACAATCTAGATTTCTGTACCCTGCAAAATTATCCTTCAAATGTGGGGGAGAAATAGAGACTTTCTAAAACATACATTGAGAGAATTTCTTGCCAGCAGACTTGCCTTGCAAGATCTGGAAGCCAGAGGGTCAAGGAGGTGGAACTTCATCCTGGAGCCACCTGGTCTTCACCTTTTGACCAAACGCGCCATTTTGGAGAAAATTGCAGGGCACTTCACACCATTTTAATCCCATTCGTTTACTGTTAATCGTGGTGAGCTCCATGAGAGCAAGAGTTGTATCACGTGTTCTCTTGTAGCCCCTGAGTCTGGTACGTCACAGCCACTCTACAAAGAGTTGCTGGGCTAGAGTGAACAGAGCTCTTACAAGTCAAAAGACAAGAAGCACTTAGGAACTAAACCTGATGATACATGTGGGCAGGACTTTGGAAAGGAAAATGGAAGCAAAGCAAAACCAGAAAAACCAAGAATATAGAGGGAAGTCGCACCTTGAGAATGCACCTAAGAATGGCCGAAGCAGAAAACCAGAGCAATTCATTCAGCAGCTATTGTTGACATCGAGGCAATTACTAAAACACCATAAAATCACATCCTGTGTAAAGAAGACATCACTCACGCTTCCTAAATTTCCCATGGTGAAAATCAGGTGCCCGTTATCATGGGCTCATGGGCCCATGGGTATTTGTACCAATCCTACTGGTTTACCTATCATGTTGTGACCTTAAGCCAAGCAGTGGCCTTATTTTTAAAAAGTCTTCCCTTCCCTTCCTTGTTTCTACTGACTTCTCTGTCAAAAGAAAAAATTCGTGGCGACTGTAGAATTAGGATGAGCTGATGAGCAAAGTCCAACTTGACCTAATCACGAGCATTTCCTCAAATATTTCACTCCATCAGTTCTATAGGGAGCTACACTAAAGCTAAACCAACAGAGACACAAAGAGAGTCAAAAATAATTGGATACGACTTTTAGCTTAGCCTCTTCTCTGCCCCGCAAGTATCAGCTTCAATTTACCTATGAAGGTGATTAGCTTTATTCTGACGAGAGTCATGATTTTCTACCACTTGAACAGGCTGAATAAAGGCATCCATGCTGACAGTCCTACAGGTCTTGCGGCAATACTTTTAAATTCTAATGATGCACACTACCCTGAGCATGCGCTCTGCTTCTGCCTTGTTGAGGATACTAGAAAGAGTAGCACACAGAAAACAAAATGTATCATAACTTGTTCACCACTGAATTTAAAAATGGAAAGACAGAACAAAACAAAACAAGGTAGATTCGCCATAAAACAGCACTCACCTCTCCCCCCTCTTCACAGAGGGATTTGCTATAGAGTTGGTTTGACCCCCAAACCCCAGACCAGCTGAGTCTAAACATCTGGGTCCAACCAACAATACAGACAAGTTTTTTAAGGTCCCTAAAACATGAGGACTGCAATACAGCACTTAAAACTGAGGTGTCAATGTGAGGTGAGAGGTACCTGTTAACACTGTGTCTTGCTTGGGGTAGATTATTTATTTAATTCATGCTCTAGTCTCCTTGGAAGGTCACATCACTTTGGCTGGGGAAGCCCTAGGTACATATTTAATTAGGAGTAAATGAAAATTTTATCTTTCCCTGGTTCACAGAGACATATTAAGAAAAAAAAAATTAACAGCCCACGAGGTGAATTTCCTACTCTGCTCTCACAAATTCCTCAAAGCACACAAACACCTATTCACCAGTAAGAAATTAGGCTGTGGCTCTCAAACTTAAAGCGCAGTAGAATTACACGGGCTAAAAATGCAGATGTTCCCAGTGATGCAGAGCAAAAAAAAAAAAAAAAAAAAACCAGGGAGACTGAGGCACTGCCTGGGATTTGCATGTCTTACCCACATCCCAGATGAGCCCGCGGCAACCGCCCTGAGGAACAGTTTGAGAAACACAGAGCAATGGAGTGATAGACCCTAATCTTACTTTCCCTACTTCGGTAGTTTGTCTTCAAAAAACAAAGCTCGTGGAAATGAAGTTCAAATGGATGCATGGAACCACCTTCAGGAAAGACTTGGAAATATCTCCCTAGTCTTGTCCTATGTCCCATGTGGCTAACGCCTAAAATATATCCAGAAGGACAGCCAGCATCCCAGGATCAGACAGACTGCCAGGCGCAACGTAGTGAAAATGGGATAAGCTGTGATCTGATTAATCATTTCTTTCACTACGGGGTTATGTGGACAGAAAAGCAGCTCGGGCGACGGACAATGAAGACTAGAGGGGGAAAAACAGAATGACAAAATGTTAGAACGCGTTGGTATCTCTTTCTGACACCAATCAAGGAAGAGACGAGGCTGATTCCATGTGACTAGTGGCGGTTCTTTTTGACAGAATTTCCCGCGCGTGGAGAAAGACGATTCATTCATTCAGTCCCTGGTAGCTTTATATTTAAATACCTATGAAGCTCACCAGCTTCCTTTGTTCTGATTCATCCTCACCAAGCAAACTTATTCTGTGCAACTGGGTCTTCCAAGTTCATTCACACGCCAGGAGAAATTCCCCCACATCAATGACTAACGGCGTCAATGGTAATGATAAAAATCACAGCAGTGACAACAGCAATACTCACGGCTGCTCCTTTTGCGCCAGGCATACCGCCAGACCCTATCTTGCATTATTTCATTTTATATTCAAAGCATCCTGTGAGGAAGGTATAATTATCATCCCATTTTACAGATGAAGAAACTGAGGCTCAGAGAGATTAAATAATTGGGAGGAAGGTTATATAGTAATTAAACAGACAAGCCTCAATTCAGGCCATTTTTACCTAAATCTAGAACTTACCCACTATTCTCATCTTGCTCCTCTTTCCCTGATAGACCACCAGCTGCCGGCTCAGTCTGTGAACTTGTAAAGGCCGGTGCTGGAAGCGGAAAGTTTCCACTGAGGCCACGGAGCCAGGGTGACAGGCAGGGCTCTGAGTGGGCAGCCATATGTGACGTGTGCAAAAGGGGAACCGGAACGGGTTGTCAACCCCAGAGCTGATACTTAAACTGGGAGTACAGAGCCAGGAATTTACAAAAATGGAGGAAGTGAGAACAAATACAGGGTCGAATATTATTAAAGATCAGTCGGACGCAATATTCAAAACAAAACTCGCTCTCCGGGGCTAGATTTCTTGTGCCAGAAAAGAGTCGCATGTGAGAGTATATGCTGAGTTGAAAGAGCCAAGGATGAACAGAAGCTGCTAGTTGTTGGGTCCAGCAAATCATTCTTCCCTTGAGCCAACATTTACTGAGCACCTGCCATGTGCCCAGCCGTTGTGAATAGGATAAGAACAAGTCTTCACCTTTGCAGAACTTCCATTCTATGATTCTGCATTCTAAAATGATACATCACGCCCCAGAGTTTTTATCTGGGGTAAATCAGCCCCTGAGAATATAGTCACTAGGGCATATCCAATTTGAAAGTCTGACTGTCTAAAACTGCCGGCCAGAAGCCTGGACTTACAAAGTCCTGAACGTGATCACAAGCCTTCCCCATGCATGGCACACACCTGGCCCCACGACCACTAAGGAAACAGGAATGGCAGACCACAAGGAAAAGCACTTGACCTAAGTACTCTGAGTGACAAAAATTAATCAAAACAAGCATTGCCTAAAATGTTGGCCAGTGCTTAAAAGCCATCTTCCCCTACCAACCCATGGTTTTGTCCTTGATGCAAAAAAGCATGAAATTCAGAGTTAAGAATACCTACACTCTTTTTCCTCTAAGCCATTAATGCTTAATGGAAACACAAAGACTGCATTCCAAGAGCCAGGGTTGCTTATGTAGACATAGCAGATATAAGAGATACTAGTTTCAAATGGCTATACATACATAAAAAATAAAATTAGATGCTAGCTTCCAATGACTGTATATATATATATGTATTTTAAAAATTAGAGAGATTAGTTTCAAATGTTTGCACAGAAAAAACATTTAGAGAGATTGCTTAGAGACAGGGGAAAAAAACCCTTTAAAATATGCAGAATAGGTGTAAAGGGAAAATAATCCATTTTAAAATTCTGTATTAAAGTCAAATGGTTGTTTAAAATAGTTACCCTAGAAAGTGATAGTGGTGGAAACTTATTCCTACCCATGTCCAAGGCAGTTAGACATTATGGAATTTAATGTTCCCTACGTTAGGATTTCCTAAACAGGATGCAAAAAGCACTTAGAAATTTGACTACATTAAAGTTAATAACTTCTGTTCATTTTACGAATAAAAGCAAGGAAGCAAATAAACACCCTTAAGAGAATGAAAAGGCAATCTATAGAATAGAATATGGATCACAGACGACAAAGGTCCTATATTCAGAATACGAAAGAATTTGTACAAATTGTTAAGACAAAGCTAGACAACCCAGTAGAAAAATGGGCAAGAATTTAAACAGCAACTTCACAAAACAGAATATCCAATGGCAAACAATTATATGAACAGCTGCTCAATCTCATCAGTAATTAATAAAAATGGAAATTAACAACACAATGGCCCGTCATACTCACTACAATGGCAAAAATTAAAAAGATCGACAGAATCAAGTGCTGGCAAGAACGTAAAGCAAGAGTGTCATCGTACATTGCCTCTGGCATGAGGGTAAACAGGCATCACATGTTGGAAAACTGCTTGACATTTTCCACTAAAGCTAAACAAGGCCTTGCATGCAGCAACTCAAAATCCCACTCCCAGCTATGTACTCAGCAGGAACACATGACACATGCTCCCAAAGCACACACAAAAAGGTTCGTGGAATTGTTGTTTGCAATATCCCCAAACTGAAAGCCAATATTAAGAGTATTTCTAAAAATTGTCATGCAATCATCCATGCAGTGTTGAACTACATCACCCAACATAATCAATTTCACACACATACTGTTGAGCAAATGAAGCCACAGTGTATCAACCCTCCATATAAAGTTCAAAAATAGACAAAGCTAATCTGCAGGGTTAAAAGTTACAATAACAGCATTGTGCAGGGGTGGAGGTGATTAGAAAGGCCACCAGAAATGCGTCTGAGTCACTGATCATGTTTTGTTTCTTGATCTGTTCGTATTCATTTTGCGATAATCCATCAAGCAATACATTTACGTTTGTCCACATTCTCCTTTTACGTGCTATACTTCTATAAACACAAATTTAAAAGATAATCTTGAGAGGCTGCTTATCAACAGAAAGTGATGCCAAATTAGGTGGCAGGTAGGCAAAAAGACAATGCCCATGTTTTATTCTTTATCCACACCAAATAATAACAGGCAAAGTGAAATTTACTCTGTACTCAGGGCTTCATTATTGCCAAGATACTCCTCCTAATTTCCATGAAAGTTTGGCCTGAAACAGAGTACAGACTCAAAGATAGGACAGATTATCCAGAAAAAGCAAATTGGCCTGACTCATTTTTTGTCATAAGCTTCACACATTTTCAAGAACGTGTTAATTACCCACAGAGGAAAGAAGGACAGATGATTTTCAGGAGCATCATTTGTGGGTGACAGCCATGGTGCATTTTGAAGGGGACAGTTCCTAGCAAGGTGAGGAATTAACATGCCATCCCAAAATATGGAGCTTCCTTGGCAGCCTGAAGCAATTCAATACCTCCTGAGTACTTACTAAAACGTCTGACACACACTAATATTTGTTGAACGAATGAACGACTGAATGGAAAGGAGGCAGGGAGGAAGAAAAGAGAAAAAAAAAATAGCCCAGGTAGGTCAGGTGCCTGGATAACAAAGGTCAGCAAGTAGACAGGTGGTGATACCTGCAGAAGAATCATCAGCAATTCGCACCTCCAGGTGGGGATGGGATAAGAATTCTTAACAATGGAAATCAGTTATCTATAAATGCATGAACTTATTTCTGGACTCTCTATTCTGCTACATGGACCTATGTTTCTTTTTTTATTCCAGTATCATATTGTTTGGGTTACTATAGCTTTGTAGTATATTTCAAAGTCAAGTATTGTAATGCCTTCAGCCCTGTGTTTTTTGTTTTTTGTTTTTTTTGCTTGATTACTTTGACAATTCAGGGTCTTTTTGTAGTATTGTTAAAATGTTGATACTGCACGGAACAATCTGTACACTCAGTGCAATTCACATCAAAGTATCAATGACATTGCTAAAGAATTTCTTTAAAAAATCCTAAAATTCAAGGTCTTTTGGAGAACGATATAAATTTTAGGACTTTAAAAATTTTCTGTGAACAATGTCATTGGTATTTTGATGCAAACTACATTGAATGCCTAGATTGTTTTGTATAGCATCAATATTTCAATGACACTAATTTTGCCAATCCTTAAATAACAGATAGCTTTCCATTTGAGATTTTTTAACATTTCTTAACTCAGTGTTCTCTAGTTGTTAAGAGGTCTTTACCTTTTTGTTAAATTTACTTCTAAGTAATTTCTTTGTTGCTATGGTAGGTGGGAATTTTTTTGACTTCTTTTTCAGTTCTTTGTTAGTGTATAAAAATATTACTTACAATGGAAATCCAGAGTCTAACATTTCAAACACACAAAAGCTGTATTGCTTTGGCTAAATCAAGTAATGAGAACCTGGAAGTCTCTTAGTAATTAGTCCCTTAGTAATTAATGCCTCCAAAGACTTCTTAGAAGCATATTTTTAAAATATAGTAGAAAGATGAATTTATGGACCATTCAGAAGCATTATTTCCCTTCAGGGAGAGAGAGAATTAAATGCATTAAATTTATGATTTTCAACCCTGAAAATGCACGACAGAGGCTGCTAAAATCCACACTATGAGACACAATTAATTCTTCCACTTATTAACGTGTATTTATTGTATGCCTACTGCGTGCCTGTCCCTGTGTGGGAGATGAGAGGTACCACAGTGACAGAAGGGGTTGGGATGGAGGGAAGCAAAAACTAAAAAGCTTAATCTCAGCTCTCACATCTCAGTAAAACATAGGTTTTACTCCATGGCCTATTATTATTATAATGAGAGGGAGTTACACTATGCTACTGAGCACAACCTCACAAGTGGTTGTTTAAAACAGAGCACAAGAACTCAGACACATTTTCAACTCACTGCTCTGGTTTCAGGCTATCCCAGGCACTTCCAGAAGAGCTGGGGAAGCACACTAGGAACTGTGTAAAAATTCTCCACTGGTTTCTAGTGGCCCTTACAACAAAATTGAATATCCTTACGATTTATAACAATTATTCCCAAATAGTAGAAATGTATTACAAGAGACCCTCCAGATGCTATTAGATCATACACCAAAGGGGTCACCAAGGCACTAGACAACTATAAATTGCATGATAAGAAAGGTGGGTTTTTTTTCCAGCTTTCTTCCCAAGGGGAGAGTCTCGTGTTGGTAGCAGGACGGCTTTGCCTTGCTGACCCTTGCTCGCCTCTCCTTTGGACAAAACGCAGGCTTCATGCCCAGCATCGTCCGACAGTAACAACTCTAAGTTAGAATTTAACCGCTTCATTATGCTGCAGTTTGGTTCATTTTGAAAGTGACCTTCTCTTTGCGTGACATAATATTGGTGTTGTGTTTACACAGTGAAATAAAGTTTTCTTTTTAAAGGAAATTCATTTAAGAAAGTAAGTGAATCGATTTAAGGCAACATACTAAGAAACTAATAGTACAAGTTGTACTCAGGTGGAGCAAACCATGAAAACGGTAGGAAAATACCAAGGACTAGAACACACAGGCTTATAACATCCTCTAGGTTCCGGCCCCTTCCAGCCTCTTCCATGACACAAACTTCTACCCTCTCTTCCAGCCACTAAGGCTTCCCATATTTTAAATCCACTCTGCCTTTTTGAATCTGGCCCCAGAAATGTGACTTACTCTATTTGGAAATTCCCTTTTCCTTTCTCTTTTCTCTTCCTCTTCTTGCTCTCCCTTGACTGGCTCCTAGTCAGCCTTCAAGGGTCCCTTCAAATGCCACTGTCTCACGGATGCCTCTCTTGCTGTTCCCCACGTGGGCTTGTTCCTCTGGCTACACACCGCCACGCAGTGCTTGCTCAGGGTCTGTCTTCCCTGGAAGCCTGGGAGCTTCATGTCCAGGCAGAGTTCCTGCCCTATAGGATCGTTAAACATTTATTGATTTAAATTGAGTGAGAGTGGCCGGGCGTGATGGCTCACGCTGGTAATCCCACCCCTCTGGGAGGCCGAGGCGGGAGGATCGCTTGAGCTCAGGAGAGTTCAAGACCAGCCTGAGCAAGAGCAAGACCCCATCTCTACATAAAATATATATTTAAAAAAATGGGATGGGAGAAAACAGCATTTCCAAGAGGAAAAAGAATTTATAGGAATGGTTGTTTGAGTGAAGGATGGAGAACAGTGTCCCACGTGTGTGTGCAGAGCACACTCACCATGTCTCAGCCCCCAAGAATCTGCTTCAATACATTGGTTTTGAGAGTGAACACTTTTAAGACGTGAGACGGTGGCAGCCAGGACGCTTTGGGAAACATTTAGTGTCTACGTATGACATTCAACATCCTTAGGGCCTGATTCCTTTCTTTTTCTAGAGAAATTCCACATGAGTGAGTAGACAACTGTTGCTCATTTTATCAAACCTAGTATTTATGCAACACCTGCCTTGTTAGCAAATGGGAGTTTCCACGTTCCCAGTATATACTGGAGCTAATCAATAGTCCTATTTTAGGGCTAGAAGGACATTCCAAAAAATGCCCATGTGGTATCTTAAACTTTTTGTGGAGGGTAAAAGAGAATCATTTTTATCCTGCCAAAGGATAAAAATCAACTCTCTTTACGTTTTCTTTTCTTAGACAGACACACACACACACACAGAGCTTATTGTCTTAAATGTGAAAAATATGTTGGTATACCTTCAAGCCACCCTGTTCCCAAAATACAGCCTCTAGTAATGTTCTAAGCCTCCGGCCCTGTAAGGTTTATCAAATCTGATATTTGCCTTCATGTAAGACTTAGCTGCCTTGGCATCGCTGTCCTGTAACTTGCGGAGGTGATCTATTTCATCCCCATATCCATCCTCTGTCAATCATCTGAATGATTGTAAGTGTTAGTGTCAACTCAGTCATTTGATTTCTTATTTGCAGAAATGCACAGAAAATTTCAGGGAGAATACAGCTTATAAGGTACTTTTTGATGCCCACTTCCTTTCCGAGGCATATGAATGAGAAATGCCATCTTGCCACGCAGGAGAAAAGCAGCCTCATGCTAGTGTTTGGATAAGACATTTGAGTTTACGGTTCGGGCTACGTATTAGGAGCAATTACATTAAATTGTGATGAAAGGCAATATCTCTTTGAGCATATTAGCTTTGCACTACAGAAGACCAAGGTTAGCACTTTTCCCCACCTTGTGGTTATCTCTGAAGCACACGGCATCACACTACACATTTGCACGTTCCTTTTCCCTGACATGTTAAGTACCGTTGCTACTGTTTTATGTGCATGGATTCCCCTTCTCAGAGCAAAATGAAAACTATAGGACTGACTGTGATCCGACTAGAATGTGCTCAGAAGCAAATATGCTATCTTAATCCCTTGTATTAACCGAAGTGGGTTGGAAATCACCACGCAGGGAACGAAGGAATGAAAGTCCCGGGATTCAAAAGCGATGCATGAACAAAATGCTGTATTTCAAGTCAGCTGCAGAGCTGTGGAATGATCAGATAACCTTGTCTCTTGCCGTGGAGGGCAGCTGACAAATAACAATAAAAGGCAAACAAGGTCCAACAGAGTCTTCTGAATCGTAATAGTTCCAATCAGAAAGTCTTTATTATATCAAAAATATAGTTCTCAAAATGGGAACTGGACCAAGCTATTAATATGCACCTCACTTTGTACCTCGCTAGAGATGATACATCTGGAACATAGTACGTTGCTGCCATGCTCCCATGCATGATAATGCATGACTTCTAGTTCATTATTTCCTGGTGTTATGACACTGCTGTCCAATCCCGGGGCATAATGAGAAGCTTGAGATCTTATATTATCACTTAATGAAGCCCAATTAAGAATCATTAACCTTTGATCTACTTCTCGTACTTGACGCACAATGAGTGGACCTGGGAAAACTTTACAAGGTGAACTTGGACAAGATTAGCCCATGGAATTTTTTTTTTTTGAAGAAGTAAAGCCCTCTCCAACCACCATTTCCACCTGAAGCAATGGGGCAGGTGATGCTACCAACTGATGATAAAACCACATACACACCACTCAGGTCAAATGCACTGAATAACGCAAGGATTATACGGTAGGATAGTATTTAGGAGGGTGGGTTGGACTAACTGATAATAAAGAAACCTGACTTTTTTGATTTATTGTCTCAACATTTTATCTATGAACCTCCTGAACCTAGCTAGACACAAATTATGTTTCCTTTTATTTTCAATTCAATCCAGCCCATACTTAACGCCACCATATGCATAAAACATAAACAACGTCCATAAAACATGACATTATTACTAAATAAGAAACTGAATTGGCCAAAATTGCTAATAAACGTACACAGTGCATAGAGCAATGTGTTTTGCAGAAGGTTTACAAGAATGCAAGGTTTACATAAAGAAATTGCTTAAGGGCTGTAAGATATTATGTTAAAACACACATTAAAATATGTGTATGTTCTTTAAAAGGGTGATGGATGTTGTCCAGGTTCAGGTGAAAAATTCAGTATTCTATGAGATCAGAGAAATTAAGTCATAACAAAAGTGCCGGTTGAAGCAAGAACCTAGCACTAATAATTCCTAGTTCCCATTTCTGATATTCGAACATGTTAAACTGTCCAAGTAGCTTTGAATAGAATACTCCTGCATTGTATGTAGCATTTAAAAGTTAAATGTCACAACCGCAAAATCTAACACCATGCATGCATCACACTGTACACCTCGTTCCTCCTCATCTGCACCCTGAGCACAACACCTGGAACAATACGGGCTTTTACAAAGCTTGCTGGATGAAGAGGTGAATAGTGCCCTATTTTCCAATGGAGAAAGGGACGCCGAGTAATCCGTAAAGGTAACACAGGTTTACGTCGGTCAGGTGTCACATCCGGATCTTCGAAGACCATGTCTTGGCCCTGCCCTGCTTCCCTCATAACGTAGATGTCACGTTATTTTGCAGACGGAGGAGTTGCAACCCCCAGGCTTCTCCCCCTGATGCATCTCAGAGAGCCCACCTCACCTGTCTGTGCCATTTCTAGTGGTCTCCCTTGGGAGTCTGATATTCTGGGAACTTGTCTTGGCCAATAGTTTCCAATATTTCTGTATGTGAGACATGCTTTGGATAACCAGAATATTTGGAAGCATATCTGAAGAGACTTGAAAAAAAAAAAAGAGATAAACTCAAACACTGATTAAAAAGTAATAATTACCATATAGGCAATGTATCAGTATAACAGTCTCTTATGGCAGTGAACTCACCAGTGTTCACCCTTAATTCATTTCCTAGTTACTGAAATATCACCTCTGATATCACCTGTTGTACTGAAACTACAGTCATGGGAACCAAAAACTTCACTGCCTCGACTTACATGATCCCAAGGCAAGTTTTTGGTACATTCCAATCGATGCACCATCTTTCTCTGGAGTAAGGTGTATTATTAATATACCACTGTGGAACAAATTCCTCTAAAACTTAGCAGCTTCAAACAATACACAGTTACTGTGGATCAGGAGTCCAGGCACAATTTACTGGGTCCTCTGCTTTAGGGACTCTTGCCAGGCTGCGATCGGGATGTCGGCTCTGGCTGGGGTCCCATCTCAAAGCTCCACTGGGGAAGGTTCTGCTCCCTGATGTGGGTGTGGGTGGGATTCAGGCTTCGTTTTTTTTTTTTTTTTTTGAGACAGAGTCTCACTCTGTTGCCCAGACTAGAGTGCCGTGGCGTTAGCCTAGCTCACAGAAACCTCAAACTCCTGGGCTCAAGTGATCCTCCTGCCTCAGCCTCCTGAGTAGCTGGAACTACAGGCATGTGTCACCATGCCCAGCTAAGTTTTTCTAGATATTTTTAGTTGGCCAATTAATTTCTTTCTAATTTTAGTAGAGACGGGGGTCTCGCTCTTGCTCAGGCTGGTTTTGAACTCCTGACCTTGAGCGATCCTCCCACCTCAGCCTCCCAGAGTGCTAGGATGACAGGTGTGAGCCACTGCGCCCAGCCTGGATTTGGGTCTTTATAGGTCGTTGGACCAAGGACTTTAGTTCTTTGCTGGCTGTTGTGCAGAAGTCGCTCTCAGGTCCTTATTCTGCGTGCCTCCCCCTCATGGCAGCTTGTTTCATGAAAGCAAGCAGGCTCAGAGAAGGCAAGACAGAGAATGCCAGCAAGGTGAAAGTCATAGCCTTTAATGACCTCATCGCAGAAGCCCAGCCACACAACGATACAAGGGGTCGGGATACGCCAGGACGTGAAGACTACAAGAAGATCACTGAGGATCATGTTAGAAACTTCCCACCACAAGTTACTGTTCTGGTGATCACACATTTAAAAGGCTGCAGAGGCCAGGCAAGTATTGCAAAGGACTGAAGCATGTCAGATGCTAAAAAAATAAATAAAAGGTGACAGGGACCGTGGCAAACTAGGGAGGCCTATACCTCCTCTAGAAGGGGCAGGCACTACTCAGCTCCTACTGATTTTTTCCAACCAACCGAGTTTTCAAAAGGAGCTGTAAATCCCAGAGTCTGTGAGAAATCATCTGAACTCCCTACGCTGGGTAGACCAGACAACAGAGCCTGCCTACAGGTGTGGCCCCGTCCTTGTTCAGCATCCTTTACCTCTTCTCTATGACCAGTTATCTAGCTCCTCTGCCTTTCTGGTGCACAATCTGGAAACCCAGCGCAACGTGAGTTTGACATATGTAAGTATTAATAAAATAATACACATTATAAGCAGGCACAAATCTTATGCAAGTGTCAAAATTTGGTATGGCCTCGCTGATACGCTTGCAGTGTTTAACCAGGAGTAATGATTTATTTGCGCTCACACAAACATAAAATAAATAATAAACTGGGTCAGAGAGATGAGGAACAGGTGGGAAGGCCGTCCTCCCAAACTTCAAGAGCGCGCATTCAAGCTAAGTTGCTTTATTTGACTTCAAACCCAACCCAGGAGAGGCCGTTTGCTGCTTCTCAGATGTGTATCATCCAACTCATTTATTTGATAATTAATTATCGGAAAATTCTAACACTGTAGGGGTACCTCAAGAAGGGGCAGATTAGCCGGTGTTAACTTTGGCAACTTTACAGAGAAAACATTCTCGGTGGTCTCCAGGGGTAGACTTGCAGACAAGAAGTTTTTGAACAAAGCGCTAGGTAAGTGCTTGTTATGACATCATTATTTAATAATTCAGAAACACACGGGGTGCAAAAGAGAAAACTCCCAGTTCAAGTCTTACGACCTCAATTTCTCTAGAAAAGCAGGCCCGTGGAAAGTGAGGGACAAAGGAGAGATGAACAAAATTAGCAGCAACGATCTGATGCAAACCACGAACTCCTAACAAGGGGCCGAACCCCACTCTCACCCTGCCACACTGATGCACCCCAATCAAGATCTGGATGTCGTTTAGCAACGACAGTGTCGTAACAGGCCTAAAAAATATTTTCTACCCTGAGAAAAATCAAAGAAATATGTTGATCTGCTACATGTCCTAGAATTTCAAATTAAAAAAAAATATACACCCAGAGTAGTGTTTTTGTGCAGGGAAAAAGAGGAGATATAAAATATAGTTTTCCTGGAAGTTATGACCTAATGAAATTACGATTGATGATGTGAGTTTCGAAATAGCAATAATGCAATCTTGAGTGGTTCGGCTATAAAAAGCTGCTCTTACTCACCAAATAGACGCCTTCTGAGCCCCACCCCTCCCCTCCTCCTTGATATGTTAATGATCCAAACATCTCAGCATCTCAGAGTTTAGCACAGAACGCACCGGCTACAAAACAGCCCCCAACATGGGTGTCGGGGGGTTTCCCCCTTGATCGGTAAGGAAGCCCCGAGAGCCACTGTCGACTTATTTCAGGCCTCTCTCCATCGACCAGCTTGAAGCACCTCCTTAAACAGCACACCTCATTCTATCATCTCTTCTAGGGCTCTCACCACACTCCGAACTGAGTCTACACTCCTTACACGGGTAACAAAGCCCTGTGCTGCTCTGCCGGTTTTTCCTTCTCCTGGTCGATCTCATCACGATACTTCACTTGCCCAAGTTCCTGCTGCCTCAGGGCATACATACCTACCTGCTGATCCTTCGCCCTGAAATACTTCTCCTGAGCCGGTCTTCCGGCTGCTCTTTGTCAGTTAGGTATCAGCTTTCTAGGTTGCCTCCTCCTGGAAGCCTTCCCTGAACACTCCGGATTAACTTTCCCACCCATCTCTCCCCGTTGTTAATTCCCATCGAAACCCCTTGCTGGCTTCCTTCCTAACGCCTGTCAAAAGCCATGATTATTTTATTTCTCTGATAACTTTTTTGTCTGCTTCTTCCGCTGGACTATTAGCCAGATGAGAAAAGGGATCACGCCAACCCTGACCACCGTTACACACGGCATCTGAACAGAGTTTCTGGCACGGTGGAAGCAACTTGAGAGGTCTGTGTCATGTGAGTACATAAAGAACAAAGTGAAAAGTCATTTTGGTAAGGCCACTGTACAACTCAACAGCTACCACGTACCAGGTTCTGTGCATTGCAGGGTTATCTTTCTAAACGTTATAACAAGCAGTTACTATTATCACCATCATATTAGAGAAAAACCAAAGCTCCAGGGCATGAAGTCATTTGCCCAAAGCCCAGACAGACAGTAAAGGGAGCCGGAAGAGTGAACCTAGTTCGGTCTTAGTCAAGAGTTCCGGCTTGTAACTATTACACACACCATTAATAGTGAATCCTCTGTTGAAAATCAGGAGTTTCTAATTATTTAGATTGGGGGCTACATTTTAGATAACTGCCTAAAACCACATTGAGACTCGCACCCAGGATGACAATGTATCTGATCACAGACTGACTCTAACAGGTGTTCCCTCCTGTGGCATTCTTTGTCACTACAGCTAGGAGTCTCAGAATGGCACGACTGTCTTCTCTTCAACAGAGCAAAGTGACAGTCAAGGAACCCAAGCCGCACAGAATTCCAGGACTTTTTAGTGAAGTGAGGTTTCAGCCCCCAGCTCTGTAGCTGCATCTAAGAGACGTCGAACGTGAATCAAAGTTTTCTAAAAGAGCTGGATCTAAGCTTTTCTGAGCATCAATGTTGGTTTACCAATTAGATATCACAGAGCGGTTCAAGGGAGTATGCCTCAGTGTCTACTCGGCAGAAATCCACGGGCGACGGAGGAATTCACTGCTTCTCGCTTTGATGAAATATGCTGCCATCTCTGCCTAATTAGAATTACTCCTTTTCCCTTTTAATTGCATCCCTATGCATATCTGTCCCCATTCACGTAACATAAACAGTGACACCACCTGAGTTATTGTAATATTTGCAGTTTGAGTAAGCGCTACGAAGGCGTTGGTGAAAATAACCAGTTCTTGATGATCACCAGTCTATAAAACATCTTAATTCAAATGCCACCAAGAGTCAGCTGGGCAGTATAGCGAATCACAAACAACCAAATCAATTTCCTCCCCCCCGCCCCCGCACTCCTCCCAGGCCTGGAGAACAATCTACTCCCAGGTTGAGCTTTTGTGCTGAGTTTCATCGCAGAGAAGAACTTTACGGCAGAGTTATAAACCCTGGAATTGCTGATGTAGCCTTAATTATAGCTACGCTGGTGGCGTGGTTCTAAATGAACTCTTTGCTGTTTTATGGAGCCCGAGTCTCCCAGGAGGAGCATCGTCTAAATGTACAAACACATTGGTCAGGGTTTAGTGGGAACAGAGAGGTAGTAAATACGTGTGTGTGTGTGTGTGTGTGTGCAAATATGAGTTATGCAAATTTTAATGAGTATGATATCAAAATGGTATTAGCGTTTGCCATTTTAGAAAATACTTAGAATAATGCAGATCCTCCCAATTCAATAAAATTTGTCAAAATTAAAAGGGAAACTAAATGATCTATCTAATCTGTATCTATATTTACACTATTTCCTCTATTGCTACGGACAAGAATTTGACTTTCAAACCAAAATACTAACCCCCATTTTTTTCAGTTCTATGCAAATCAGTCTTCTCAAAATGTAACATACTTATGGAGCGCAACCCAGTTAAAATTCAGATTTTGACTCTGTAAGGTCTAGAATGGGGCCTTTTCTGCATTTCTTACAAGCTCCTATTCCATCCTATTGTTTATTTGGAATGGAATTTCTACAAGAGATTTTAGTTACCATTGCACTGTTTTATAATATTTAAAAACCACTTTGAAAATATTTTTGGTGACAGATTTACACCGGGAAATATGTGTCTTCTTGGAAGTTAGAGATATGATTTTATAAAAAATTAAATATCCCATAACCTTATTATCTGAATCTTCTTTAAGAGGTTCTACCGCTGTTTTAAAAACCAAAAGCTTCTGAAAAATCAATGACTCTTGAAATGAAGGGAATAGCTCTAAAATCAGCATAGAGAAAGGCAAACAACCAGTATGACACACCACATTGCTAATTTAAGAGAAAGATTCTGAGAAATATCAGAGTTAATGCAGAAAAGGCAAAAAGCAGCCTGGGAGTAAATGCCTGTATGTCCCGTTTCCCGTTCTTTAAATGACTCTCATAGGAAAATGAGTCTTGAGTGTTGCAGGTCTCTTGAGTGTTTGAGATTTTCAAAATAGACCCTTTGTACAACTATATGGACCCTTATATATTTAAAATCCAGAATTCCAATTAGAGTAGCATCGCTGTATCTCTGACATTTCGTCTGATAGAATGTCAAATCTGTGAATCACACAAGTCACTCAAAAGCCACTTTACAAATACTTGAGTGGCAGTTCATACTCAGAAATATATGTGTTTCCTGACAAGTTGGAGATGTAATTCATCCAATAAATATGACAGGAGTTATACTCATTTCTACAGGGCACTCAGGTGCCCTCTTCATACTCCTCTGGCAGTTGATTTTTAAATTTCAGTATATTTGAATAAAGGTACATATTTCAAACAAATTCACCAGGCTTAATAGCGTTTTGTGTTTATCGTGTTTGTTTGTTGGTTGATTTTTTTATCCAAATAGAAAGTGGAATCGGTAGTCACAGAATGTGGCCTAACATCTCCTACGTGATGCTTTTTCATATTGAGCTCAAGGGCTACAGCTCTTAAGCTAACCCTCCAATTTTATTTAAAAATTTCTCAGACTTTCCTTAAAAATAAGAAATGGTCTCATGTTGCAAAAGAGTAGTGGTTTTTAGTGTATTCGCAGAGCTGTGCAACCATCAACACCAATTTTAGAAGATTTCATCACCGTAAAACAAAACCCCGTATCAATCAGCAGAGCAGTCACGCTCTACTCCTCCTGTCCTCCGTCCCTAGAACCCCCCGGATCTGTGTTCTGTCTCTATACATTTGCCTCCTCAGAACCATCGGAATAAACAGGATCATGTATTATGTGGCCTTTTGTGACTGTCTTCATTTATTCAACATAATGTTCCTAAGGCTTATCCACATTGTAGCTTGTGTCACTTTGTCATCCTTTTTTATAGCCAAATAATACTCCCTGGTATGTACAAACTACATTTTCTTTATCTCTTCAGCAGCTGATGGACATTAGGGGTGCTTCCACTTTTTGGCTATTACAAATTATGCTGCTACGAACACTTGTATGTAAGATTTTGTGTGGATGTGTGTTTTCTAGGCTTTTGGGTATATACCTAGGGGTGGCATTGCTGGGTCACATGGTGACTCTATGTCTAACATCTTGAGGAGCTACCTGTTTTCCAAAGTTTCTGCACCATTTTATAATCCCAGAAGCAATGTATGAGTGTATGAGGGTTCCAGTTTCCCTACATCTTTGCCAAAACTTGTCATTATTTTTTGTTTCAGCCATCTTAGTGGGTGTGAAGTGGTATTACATTCTGGTTTTGATTTGCCCTTTACTAATCATTACTGATATTTAGCATCTTTTCATATGCTGTTGGCCATTTGTATATCTTCCTTGGAGAAAAGTCTACTTAAATCTTTTATCCATTTTAAAAGTTGAGTTGTCTTTTTGATGTGGAGTTGTATGAGCTCTTTATGTATTCTGGATATTAGACACTTATCAGGTATGTGATTTGAAACTATTCACACCCATTCTGGAGTCATATTTTTACTTCCTCTCTGGTGACCCTTGAAACATGAAAGTTTTGAATATTGATGAAGTACAGTTCATCTATTTTCTTTGGTTGCATGTGTTTTTTGTGTCATGGCTAAGGAATTATTGCCTAATACAAGGTTGCACAGATTTATTATTATGTTTTTTCCTAAGAGTTTTATAGTCTTAGCTCTTCTCTTTTGGTCTATAATCCATTATGAGTTAATTTTTTTTATATGGTGTGAGGTAGGGATCCAACTTCATTCTTTTACATAAAGCTACCCAGTCATTGAACAGACGATCTTTTCCACATCGAACTGAGTTGCTATACCTGTTGAAAATCAATTGCTCATATTTCTAGCTTTAATTACTATTAAAGTATATATATTAATATATACCTGTATACCAGAAACACACTATCTTGATAAGTGTAGCTTGGTAGTTAGTTTTGAAATTGGGAAATGTTAATCCTCCAACTTCGTTCTTCTTTTTCAAGATTGTTTTGGCTATTCTGGGTCCCTTGTATGTCCATACGAATTTTAGAATCAGTTTGTCAAATTGTGTAAAAAAGGTAGCTGGAATTTTGACAGAGATTACGTTGCATCTGTAGATCAATTAGAGTATTGCCATCTTTCAATCATGAACACATGATGCTTTTCAATTTATGTCTTTCAATAACGTTTGCAATTTTCAGTGTTGCAAACAATTTATTTTTAAATTGATTTTTAAGTGTTTTAGTCTTTTGACGCTATTATAAATGGAATTATTTTCTTAATTTCATTTTGGGATTCTTCATTACTATGAAGAATGTAATTCATATAAAAATACAATTGATTTTTATATTCACCTTGTATCCTGAAACTATACCAAACTGATATATTAGTTCCAATAGGTTTTTAGTGGATTCCTTTGGATTTTCTATATATAAGATATTGTCATCTACAAACAGAAATCATTTTACTTTTTCCTTTTCAATCTGGATGCATTTTATTTCCTTTTTTTTTTTGCCAAAATTCTCTGGCTAGAACCTTCAATACAATGTTGAATAGAAGTAGTAGAACAAACATCCTCATCCTGTTCCTGAGCTTAGAAGGGGCAGTATTCAGTCTTTAGTCATTATGTATGCAGTTAGCTGTAGGGCTTTTACCAATGTACTTTATTAGCTTGAGAGCGTTCCTTTCTATTCCTAGTTTGTTGAGTGTTATGTATTGGCTTTTGTCAAATACTTTTTCTGTATCTATTGAAATACTCATGTGATTTTTGTCCTTTATTCTATTAATATGATATGTTATACTAATTGTTCACATGTTAAACCAACTTTGCATTCTAGGGCTAAACCCCACTTTGTTGTGAGTATACATGTTTTTAAATATTTAATATTTAACATAAATATTATAATATACAATATTTAAATATTATAAATATTTTTAAAATATTTCTGGTTCCTAGAATTTTGTTTATTATTTTTGTGTCTATGTTTATAAGAGATACTGGTCTTTATCTAGTTTTGGTATTAGCATAATGTAAATATTATTTATAATACTAGGCCTCATAAAGAAGTTTGAAAGCATTACATTCTATTCTGGTTTTTTGGGAATATTTTGTAAAGAATCAGTGTTCTTTTCTAAGGGTTTGGTATGATTTACCAGTGCAACTATTTAAGCCTGAGTTTTTTTTGTGGGGAATTTTTTGATTACTAATTTAATATTTACTTGTTATATGTATATTTACATTTTCTATTTTTTCTTGAGTCAGTTTCAGTAGTTTCTGTCTTTCTAGGAATTTGTTCATTTCATCTAGGTTGTCCAATTTGTTTTCACACAATTATTTATTTTTATTATCTTTTTCTATTCTGTAAGACAGGTGGTGACTCCCCTCTTTGACTCCTGATTGTAGTAATTTGAGTCTTCTTTCTTTCCCTTGGTCAATCTAGCTAAAGGTTTGTCAATTTTGTTGATCTTCAAAGAGCAACTTTTGGTTTTGTTGATTATCTCTATTTTTTTCTATTTTCCACTTCATTTATTTTAAAATTATTTATTCTAATCTTACTATATTTTATTTCTTCTGCTTATTTTAGGTTTAGTTTGCTCTTCTTTTTCTTGTTTCCTAAAGTTGAAGGTTAGGTTGATTTAAAATCTTTATTCTTTTTACATATAGGCATTTATAGACATAAATTTCCCTCTAAGTTCTGTTTCCACAGCATCCCCTAAGTTTTGCTATGTTACATTTACATTTATCTCAATGTATTCTCTAACTTTGCTAGTGATTTCTTCTATGACCCATTGACTACTTAGTATTGTGGTGTTACATTTCTACATGTTTGTGATGTTCCAAAATTTCCTCTTGCTATTGATTTCTAATTTTGTTCTCCAGAGTATGCTGGAGAACACACTTTGTAAGATTTCAGTTCTTTTAAATTTATCAAGGTTTGTTTTATGGTCTACCATATGGTCTATCCTGGAAAATGTTCCATATATACTTTGAAGCAGAGCGTGAATTCTGTTGTTAGGTGAAGTGTTTTATAGAAGTCCGTAAAGTCTAGACAGTTTATAATACTTTTCAAGTATTGTATTTCTTTGATGTTCTATTATTAACAGGGGAGTGAAGTTTCCAAGTACTATTATTGAATTGGTTATTTCTCCTTTCAATTTTCTTAGTTTCTGCTTCATGTAGCTTGGGATTCTGTTGTTCTATCTTCCTGACAGACTGACACTTTTATAATTATAAAATTATAAAATATAGCAGCTCTTGCTCTCTTTTGTTTACTTTTGCATATGTTTCCTTTCAATCTATTTGCATCTTTGAATCTAAAGTGTGTCTTTTATAGACATAATATAATTAAATCATATTTTCTTGTCCATTCTGCAAATCTCTCCTTTTGAATGATTTGTTTAGCTCATTTTCATTTAATGTACTTACTGATAAGGTAGGAGTCACATCTGCCATTTTGCTGTGTGACTTTTGACATTTTGGTCTCCACCCTAACTGCCTCTTTTGTGTTACATAGATATTTCCTAGTATACAATTCTCTTGTTTCTTTTACTGTATTTTTGAGTTATTTTCTTAGTAAGTGTTCTGAGATTATGACTTACATCTCAGCTTACTCTACTCACGATGAACACTAATTTAATGACACACACAAGACTTGCTTCTACGTAGTTTCATTTCTTCCTCTCTCCTTTGTGCTTTGGTTATACAAATTGTATCTTCATTGTAATCCCATGAACACAGCATAATTTTTTAATGCAGATCTATTTTAATTCAGATGGAAGAAGAAAAGTTATAAACAAAAATACATTTACTTTATTATTTACTTATATGGTAGGCTCTGTTGGCATTTAGTTTTCCATGTGGATTCAAATTACTGTGTCCTTTATTCTTTCTTCTGTTGGTCGTTTCTTTATTCCCTCCAGCAGCTACCTGAATCTGCTGTTGATCCTCTCCAGAAATTTTCTAATTTCAGTTTTTGTACTGTTCAACTCAAGAATTTCTAATTATCTCTTGCTTTTATAATGTCTACCTCTTTATTGACAATCTGTATTTGGCAAGACATTGTTCTCATTCTCTCCACTAATTCTTCAGGGATAATTTCCTTTAGTTCCTTAAACATATTAAACATTAAATAGCTTATTTAAAGTCTTTGTATAATAAGTCCAACACATGTTTCCTGAGGGATAGTTTCTATTACCTGGCTTTTTCTTCCTATGTATGGGCCATATGTTCCTTTGAGGGAGGTGGTAACTGGACATTTTATGTAACTATCGCTCTTTGCTGACGATATGATCTTATATCTAGAAAACCTCAAGATTCTGCCATGAGACTACTGGAATTGATAAACAAATTCAGCAAAGTCTCAGGTTACAAAATGTACAGAAATCAATAGCATCCCTATACTCCAACAGCAGTCAAACTGAGAACCAAATCAAAGACTCAATATCCTTCACAACAGCAACAAAGAAAGTAAAATACCTAGGAATATATTTAACTAAGGAGGTAAAAGACCTCTACAGGGAGAACTATGAAACACTGAGGAAGGAACTAGCACTGAGGTTACGTCCTGGTTACGAAGACGTAGCCAGGTGGAAAACCATACTATGCTCATGGGTCAGTAGAATCAACATTGTTAAAATGTTTGTACTACCCAAAGTGATCTACAGATTCAATGCAGTCCCTATTAAAATACCAACATCATTTTTCACAGATCTAGGAAAAATAATTGTATGCTTCGTATGGAACCAGAGAAGACCCTGTATACCAAAAGCAATCTTAAGCAAAAAGAACAAATTGAGGGGCATTAATTGACCATACTTCAAGCTATACTACAAGGCTATAGTAAACTAAAATAGCATGGTACTGGCAAAAGAACAGAGACATAGACCAATGATCTAGTTATATAGAAGGACTGTAAGTATATTGCTGTTTCTTCCAGTAGAGACAGCCTCTTACAGTATCTGTGATCAGAACTTAGAAATATGCATAGGCTTGATCAGTTAGCTAGTTGTGACTGTGTGCTAAGAACTTTATTATTCTGCTACAGTTAGAAAATTCTGCTGTAAGTTTAAATTTTCAGTAGTACTTAGTTAGTTGATTACTATGACCAACTAGTCACAGTGAGGAAATAAACAGGTGTATGAAAATAATCAGTGTGACTGCATATTTAAAGTTTTTCATGACATAGTCAAACTCTGAAATTTCTCCAGGAGTGTACATTGCCTTTAATTTATCATTTTACTAAGAAAGCAGAATAATATTTGTACTTAATTCTTACTGACAGAAGCTTTTGTATCACATACTGGGGAACTAACCTGGAGATCCTGTCTATTTCCAAGGTTATAATTTGAGCCTGTGGACTCAGAATTGGGGAAATGAACATACGGTCTGTTCTGGACCACTGAGTCTGCTATTAGAAATTAATTTTTTTTAATCAGTTGGACTGTTAAGTTTTATTGCCTCCTTGGAGTTAGTATCTTTTGAATATTTGCACGTTTTTTCAGTATTTGAAATTCTTTCCACCAGATATCCATATGGCTTCTTCCTAACTTCATTCAAGAATCTGGTAAAGTCAAAGGAGAATTAAGGAGAACTTCTCTAACCACTCTGTCTGAAACTATACATATTTCCCTTTTATTGTTTGCCCCTTGCCAACTATATTTTTCTTTTTAGTGCTTTTAATTACCTAACAAATTGCACAATTTTTGTGTGTTTATGATCTGTCTTTTTTACAAGGTTTAAGGTAACAGACACTTGCTCTGTTTCATTCACACGTCATTTATCAACCTGAACGTGTGTTTATTTCTGTACTTGGTTTTGGTTGCACAGTATCACGGAAATTTTATTGATACAAATAAGTAGTTAAAATGATAATTACCTTTTTAATAGTGCAGATCTAGCAATTTCAGGATACTCTTCAATTAAACTGATCACAAAAAGTAAGAAAAGAGTAGTAGGAAATTTTATTCCAGAACTGAATCACAGGCATATATAAGGACAGCCTGCAGTTTTTATTATGAATATATTAATAAAATTTCAGCAACCAAAGTATAATAATCCTCCTAACTACACATGTACCTTTCACATTATATTATGAAACTATTAGGCCACAATAAGAACATGCATCAAGCAGGCACACCAGTGTCTTGCCTGGCATTTAATTAAGCAAAACACACCTGTGCTACAATAGTATATTCACTTGTATAATTCTTTGTGTGCAGACATTTAAATGCCTGAATTATTAAAAATCTACTGTCTAAATAAGACTTCCTTAACCAATGATACATGTCCAAGATGTTCAAAAATAAGCATAGCAAAGTCAAAATGTATAAGTAAAAATTAGCAAAACCGGCACTACAAAGCAGTGCACTTCTTATTTCTATTATATTAAAATGTGAAATGTATTGGATTGTTAAAATTTTAAACATAATTTAGAACATGTTTAAAAATAGAATATTGAATAAAATTGATTTGAATTAGACTCTGAAAAGTTAAGTATGTGTTTTATAATCTCTAGGGCAACCATTAAAACATTATTTTAAGAGATATAGTTAAAGTCACAATACATAATTTAAATGGAATACTGAAAAATGTTCAAATGATCCAAAAAAGGCAAGAAAGGTGAAATAGGAATAAAATCAAAGGGAACAAAAATTATAAAATGTCAGACTTTAGTAAAAACTTATCAATAGTTTCATTGACTGTAAATATCTAAGTACACTAATAAAAAGACAGATTTTCAGGTGGAATTTTATAAAATGACCCAAATATAGGCTGTATATAAGAAATTTGCTTGAAATATAATGATATTAAAAGTAAAGGGATGGAGGAGAAGTACTTCATGAATGTGAAGTAAGGACCTCTGAAAATCTGCTTCCATATAAAGCCAACAAGGAAACTGGCAAAAAAATGTCAAAATCAAATTTTTTCAGAAATCTAGAAATTAACTTAAATCTTGCAATAGTCCAATGAGTATTTATTGAAGAAAAACGTCTGAATTTTTCCTTTGAGGAATAATTTTGTAATGAATATTTTGTAAATGAAAGTACATTTAGTTACAATTTCCCAATTTCCATATGTATGGTGACTTTTGGGACACCCTGTAGCATGAGGAGGGCTTGCCATGCCCAGTAGAGGTGTGAGAAGGTCAAAATCTCTCACCTCCTGCCAACCTTCAGCCTCTATACAAGCATAAGTGAGGACTAAGACATAACTCTAAATTCCTGTTAGATCATGGATATGTACCCCAATACAAACATACACATACACACACTCACATATCTCCTGAGCAAAACTCTGGAAGACTCAGTAGTTCAGGCATTTAAGGAAATATCTGTCTAATCACTAAATAATGTCTTAGTTCATTTTGTGCTGCTATAACCTATAACAGAATAAATTAAACAGGGTAATTAATAAAGAAGAGAGATTTTTTTCTTAAAGTTCTAAAGGCTGGGGAGTCCAAGGTCAAGGGGCCCACATCTGGCAAGGGCCTTCTTGATGTAGCATCCCATTGTGGAAGGCAGAAGGGCAAACACACCCAGGAGAGCTCAAGGAAGGAGGCCTAACTCATCCATTTATCATGAACCCACTCCCACAACAATGGCATTAATCCATTCACAAGGGCAGAGCCCTTATGACTGAATCACCATTTAAAAGTTCCACCTTTCAACACGGTTAAATTGGGAATTAAGTTTCCAACACTTGAACTTTAGGTGACATATTCAAACCATACCATTCCACCCCTGGCCTCCAAAATTCATGTCCTTCACACAATGCAAAATACATTTTTTTCCCAATAGTTCCCAAAATCTTAACCTGTTCCAGCATCAGCTCAAAATTTCAAATCCCAAAGTCTCATCTAAATCAGATATGGGTGAGACTCAAGGCACAGTTCATCCTGAGTCAAATTTTTGTGTATCTGTGAGCCTGCAAAATTAATGAAGTTATCTACTTCCAAAGTACAATGTTGGGATAAGCATAGGATAGATATTCCCATTCAGAAAGGGAGAAATAGGCAAGAAAAAAGGAGTAATAGGAGCAAGTCAAAAACCCAAAAGAGAAAATTATATTAAGTCTTAAAGATGAAGAATAATGTCCTTTTACTTCATATTTCCACAACCTTGGCACACTGGGGCAGGAGTTGGTCTCTAAGGCCTCAGGCAGCCCCACCCCTGTGGCTTTGCTGGGCTTAGTCTACCTAGAAGCTCTTATGGCGTGGAGTTTCTTGCCTGTAGCTTTCCCAGGCTACAGTGGCACACTGGTAGCTCTATACTTCTTGAGTTTCTGAGGTGGCCTTGCTCTGATGGCTCCACTAGGCATTGCCCTAGTGGAGGCTCTCTGCAGTGCCTCCATTCCTACAACAAGTTTCTGCCTAGGCCTGCAGGCAGTTTAATACATCTTTTGTAATATTGGTGGAGGCCACCATGACTCCCCAGCTCATCTTGTGCAGTCAGCCTGTCTTCCGAGTCAGTACTCCGTGGAGCCCATTAAGATTTACCCTTTGCACCCTCTGGAGCTGTGGCACAAGCTGCAGCTGGGCCTGCTTAAGCCACAGCTGGGACAGCTTAGGGGTGCTGTGCTAGAATATGAGAAGCAAAATCCCAAGCAGTACAGGGCAGTGAATGCTGAGGTCGTGTGGACAGCTCTCTGAAAACCTTGCCATCAAAGTCCTTTTCTGGGCCTGTTATTGGAGGGACATCCTTGAAGATCTTTGAAGTGCCTTTGGGGTATTTTTCTTGTTGACTTGATGAATATCCAGCTGGCTCCATTCTATCTGTGGTAATCTCTTTAGCAAATGGTCACTTTGCCACACCTTCAGTATTCTGTCCTGAACATGCATTTTTATTCTTTACATGGCCAAACTGATTTTCTAAATCTTTCCATTCTGCTTCCCTTTTAATTATAAATTCCATTCCATCTTTAAGTCATTTCTCTCCTTGCATCTTACTACATGCAATTAAAAGTAGCCATGCAGCTCCTTGCAATATTTTGCTTCAAAATTTTTTCTGGGAGATAATCATAGCACATTGATCTTAAGTTCTGTCTTCCATAAAGCCCTTGGACATGAATACAATTCAGCCAAGTTTGCCATTTTGTAACAAGGACGGCCTTTACTCCAGTTCCCATAAGATATTCCCCATTTTCATCTGAGACCTCATGAGTATGGCCTTTACTGCCCATACTTTTACCAATATTTTGATTAAAATCACTTATTAATCTATAAGAAGATTCAGACTTTTCCTATAATTCTCCTCTTCTTCTAAGCCCTCACTAGAATTGCCTTTAATGCTTCATTCATGGAAATACAGGCTTTTCTAACCTACTTCTTCAAATTCTTCCAGCCTCTAGCCACTACCCATTTCCGAAGCTGTTTCTACATTTCAGTTATTTGTTCCAGCAACAGACCCACTTCTTGGTACCAATTTTGATCTTAGTCCATTTTGTGCTGCTATAATGGATATCTGATACTGGATAATTTATAAAGAATAGAGATTTATTCCTTATAGTTCTGAAGGCTGGTAAGTCTAAGGGTGAGGGCTTTACACCTGTTGGGAGCCTTGTTAATGCATCATCCCATGGTGGAAGGTGGAAGGGCAAAAGATCATGCAAAAGAGAGAGCAAGGAGGGGGGTCAAATTCATCCTTTTCTCATGAATTCATTCCTATGATAACAAACCCACTCCTGCAATAATGGCATTAATCAATCTAGCATTTAATGTCCTTTTAAAGGTCCCACCTCTCAACACTGTTGTCATGGTACTTAAATTTCCACCACATGAATTTTGGAGGATACATTTAAACCATAGCAGAAACTTCAGTGACCACACATAATAAAGAATACAGGCTTTAAGGAATTAGTCCAGAAAAGTCTCTAAACAGAAGACTCTGATAACCAAAGAAGAACAAACAGCAGCAACAGAACCTAGGCAAGTTCTCATTTGCGGAGTTGCCACATTACATCATTAAATACATTCAATTTTAAATGGGAAATTATGAAACATGCAAAGAATTAGTAAAGTATAGTCCATATACACACACAAAAACAGTAGAAACTGTTCTTAAGGAACCTCAGACATTTGACTTACTGGACAAAGGCTTTAAATCACCATTTAAAATATATACAAAAACTTAAGAAAACTAAGTGTAAAAAATTAAATTATGAGGATGATATCTCACTAAATAGAGAATAGTATCAGATAGTTACAAATTTTTACATATATATGTATATGCATATAGATATTTACATATACACACATATCTACATATATCACAGATATATATATAGATATATGTGTATATTTATGTATAAAGTAGAAATTCTGGAGTTGAAAAGTATAACTGGTATAAACATTTTAAGGAGGCTCCACAACCAATTTCAACTGGCAAAAAAAAAAAAAAAAAGAGAACATAAAGAAGAGAAGTTAATTGAAATTATCTAGTATGAGTTTGTTTTCTAACACAATGGAATAAAATTAGAAATTGCTGACAGAAGGAATTTGTGTGATTAAACAAATTACAAATATGTTTATTAAATAGTATACTTCTAAGTAAACAATATATCAGAGAAGAAATCACAAGGTAAATACTTTATGATGAATGAAAAAAAAACATAACATTTCAAAACTTAGGAGATGCAGCTAAAGCAATACTTAGATGGAAATTCATACCTATTAATGATTTTATTTTTAAAGATTAAAGATTTCAAATCAATAAGCTAACTTTCCACCTAAACCAACTAGAAAATGAAGAGCAAACTAAACCCAAAGCAAGTAAAAGAAAGGGAATAATAAAATTACAGTGGAAGTAAACAAAACAGAGACTAGAAAAACAAGAGGAAAAAATCAACAAAACCAAAAGTTTGTTAATTCGGAAAGATCAACAATATTGAAAAAAACTTTAATTAGACTATGGGGGAAAAAAGAAAATATTGAAATTATTAACACTAGGAATGAAACAGTATATATCACTATTGACCTTACAGAGATAAAATATAAGAGAATATGATTAACAGTTGTATGCTGAAAATTTAGATAGCCTAGATAAAGCAGTACCAAGTGCTAATGATGCAAACTTACCAGAACTCTCACATATTGCTGATGGGAATGCAAAATGATATAGCTACTCTGAAAAATTATTTGGCAGTTTTTTATAAAATTAAACATATGTTTGTCATATGACCCAGCAGTCTCACCCTAGATAAATGGAAACTTAAGTTCACACAAAAATCTTCACAATTGTGCTTATAACAGCTCTGGTTATACTTGCCAGACACTGGAAATAACCCAAGTATACTTCAGTGGGTGAATTAATAAACAAACTCTGGTACCTTTTTCTATAATGGAATACTGCTAATGAACTTTGATACATACAATTTGGGTAAATCTTAAAAGTCTTATAATGATGGAAAGAAGCCATTGTCACTTTATTGCCACATTCTTGAAAGGGAAAGCTATAAGAATGGAGAATGTATTAGTGGCTGCCAGGAATTATCAGTGGGAGAAGGGATAATTATAAAGGTATAGCATGTGGGAGTTTTAGGGGTAATGGAACTATTCTATATTCTAATTATATAAGGTGGTAGTTACATGAATCTATACATGCATATTAAAATTTATAGACATGTATACCAAAGAAAACAAATTTACTGTATAATAATTTTAAAATAATACAATATTATAGAATTCTATTGGCGGGAGAAGGCATAAATCAGTCGATCAAGAACATGGAGATGAAGAGAAAAGGCTGTTTACTAAGCTGTACTATATCTGAGAAAATGAAAGTACAGAAATTATTTGATGAATGGTGTCATTGTGAATAGAGAAACTAGATGATTGCAACCCTAGATTGGCTTCGTGGGCTTGAATTACAAAGTTTCTCTCTCAACATAAAATTTAATGGGCAACTGTCAACTAGCTACTTTGGTTATTACATTATTGATATAACCAAAATCAGACCCTTGTTGTTTTCAAGAAAAAGTCTACAAAATCTAGATTATCTAAGTCTGTGGTCCCCAATCCCTCACCGTGGCCCGGTACCGGTATGTGAGCACTTAGGCAATGGGCTGTCCATCTATGCCTGAGCTCTGCACAACGCCTCCCCGACAACACCCCACCCGCTGACCCCCGGTCCGTGGAAAAATTGTCTTCCATGAAACAGGTCCCTGGAGCCAAAAAGTTTGGGGATTGCTGATCTAAGTGTGTTTTTTGTAGGTATAAGTACTGAGAAGTCAGGGACTTCTGTATTTTATATTTTTTACAGTCCTGTGGGCATAGATATCTTTCTTGAATCCATTAAAATTCAAATGTTGAAAACCTCTTTGGGTGCAATGGAAAGATCTGGTTTTAATTATAAAGAACTTACCAGATACCCCTGTAAATGTTTTCACTTAGTAGACTAAAACCACATTTTGCAATATATACTTTTGGATATCATAGTCAGCAAGGAGAATACTAAATTAATGACAGATGCACTGTTTGGAGAAGTACCAGATGTACAATAACTTTTAATACTATCTTTTTATTATACATACAGTTTCAAATGTCCATGTCAACTTGTAATATAAATCTAGAATATTATTCTCTATGAGAATATAAGAGTTGAATTTAGATAGAATACATGATTTAACCCATGGTTACATGGCACTTGAAGTAGTGTGATAAATCTCACTTTAACCTTCACTCTTTGAGGTATATCTGAGTCTGTTTAATGACAGACACAGTATCCAAAATATTGCATACTTGTATCAAAAACATAGGGTTAAGATAACCCTTTTTCATTTGTTTATTGTTTCCCCATATCACCCAGAGATTAGTATAGGGCATAAACAGTATAAAACAAGAAATTACATCTTGGCTTTAAATCTATAATCTTCAAATTTCTTTTTTAGATTCTCATCAGAAACTTGATCTATAACGCTGAGTGAAGGCATTTGATGTGTCACCATTTTCATTGTTCTGAACTGTTTATATCCCAGCGGGAATAATGACATGAATAGTTTGACTGTTCAGATGTGAAATCAGAGTGAACACTTGTCAAGATTTTTTCATCAAAATTAAATGTTGCTAATTTAAAATGGGTCAGAGTAATATTTTTCTGTATTTAAATGATTTAAATTTAGATCATTTGATATACATTTTTACAATTGGCTCATTTCTGGATCATTAAACCCCATCATCAAATAATATTTATTAAGCTTCAGCGTGCTCATAGATCTAGAATTAGTGCTATACAATAGCAGTTAAGGAAAAAGCACACACTTCTTTAAAAAGAAAACACAAAGCTCTTCAAACAAGCAAATACTTTTATGTGTCTAATGAACACAAATACAGCATTTTCTCATTACTCCCATCCATTTGACACACCTCTCTCTGCCATTTCTAATTCTAAAAATATATATGAAATTTTAAAGATACCTTTGAATCATTAGTATACATTTTAAGAAATATATTGCACATTAAGTTTTTATGATATACTTTAGATGAACTGCTTTTCAATTTATTTCAATGTGAAGAAGACGTGGAAATTAAAATTAGAACTTGTATTATTTAGACAATGGAAATGTAAGATAAGTTTGGGAAAGGAACTGGCCATTATAAGATAAAAATAAGGCAAAATAAGAATATAAAATAGCCAGAGAGATTATACAGTCATATGTTGATTCCTACTCAGAATAACATATACTATTATATTTGAGGCTCATTTGACTCCGTTCTTAGTTAAGAGTTTGGTTAACAAAATATGTATTATTGTAGTAAATGCTTTTGTTGCTGTTGTTGTTAAGTCTATTTTCTCCCCAGGCTGTGTAATACTTCTTTTGTTACTCATTGGTGAGGTCACCAGATGGTACACAAAAGAAGGAAATTTTAAGCTCAGTTCTGCTCATTTTTGGCTGTGAAATGTGGTAGTGATGACTGAAACTAATATCTAAATGTAGCTATCCTACATCTTTTACCTAGCCATATTTATTCTGTCTTCTATTAAGTGGGAGAAAGTTAAATACATATTTTTCTAATGAATTCAGGTGACTAAAAGTTAATTGTCTAGATATTTTTTCTTTAGTATCTTACTCGGAGAAAACTAGGGGATATTTCTCATTGATTTTTTTGAATAATGTATCTCCATAATAAAATAAATTTATAATGAACTGCTACTCTTCACTTATGAAGACAAAGTTAACTTTGCCTATTAATGAGATCTTACATATACTCATTTATTTATGCGTTTGTTTCCAAATGCTTCCAAAAGGTTTATTTTCTTTACTTTAAACTTCTTATTCTCTAAAATAAGTTTTATGTATTTTGATATTCACTGCACATGAAATCAAAAATGTCTGTCAGTATCTTCTTGAAAAAGTATTAGAGGAAGAAAAGTTGACCATTGCAGGACTGTTTATGTGAAAGTTTATGGTTACTACAACTGGGAAGTACTTTTCAACTCTGTGCCCTGTTTTACTCTATTTAAACATTCCTTGACATTTCAGATGACTGTTAAACTTGAATTATATATAAGCATTACTCATTGTCTAAAACTATTTCTTTCTAGGTAAACAGGATTATAAAAAAACCAAACCTATTTTACGAGCAACCAAATTAAAAGCAGAAGCAAAGAAAACAGCAATAGGCATAAAGGTAGACCTCTATTTGATAACTTTAAAATTTGATATGTGCATGCCATTTCATTTTCTAAAACTGGATTGCATAAATGTTGAATTCTAAATGTTTTATGACATTTCAAAATCTAAATAGAATGCCAGACTTGAAGGTTTTTGTAAAGAATTTACTTACTGGAAAACATCCTTCCTATCCTGAGATTTTGAAGGGTCTTAAAATAAAGAAGACAGTGAGAAGCAGTTATACTTAAAGTTGCAATTTATATTTTCTCTAGCTACTGTGTATATTGTTCAAACATTTTAGTGATATATGTGGCCTTAGTCAAAAAGTTCTACTGTTTTCAATAAATTTCCCTTTATAGTTGCTTAAATTGTAGTTGTAATCATTAATACGTGTAATTTTATTTTGTATATCTTATTGTTGTCAGTACTCTCTATGAAGAAATACTAATGATGCTTCCAAACTTGTTCTTTTGGAATACCAGTGTTATATCTGCTTAGGAAGGATAAATGCAACTGATAATGATGTTAGTAGACAGTGAATTCAATGTGTCAGCACAATTAAGCTGAACAAAATTACATTTACATTATTTCCCTTGTCAATCTTTTGCCAGGTATTTAGAGTTGAATTAAACTATTAATAGAAAAATTAATTTGGAAACCCAACTATAAAATGGGTAAAATAAAAATGGCCAGTACATATATTTTATTTAAATATTAAGATGTTAACAGAAGATTTTGGTTTTTATCTGGCAAATGAAAAATCAATTTTTCTAAGTTATGGCTTATAGCAAATGCCAAGGTATTACTACGAAGCTGTAACAGCTGTTGAACTGCCAGATGATATATTTGGTTGTCTTCCAGAATTTGCTATTATGATCACAAAACACTGCCTTCTTTTTGCTCCTGATTGCTGATTTTGATCAAGCATTGCTGTATGATGCAGTGTGTTTTCACAACACAATCTCCTCAGTTAGTGCTGTGTGTCAGTTTTTAATGAAAAAAAGTAAATTGCCTTTCTGTTTAAAAGAGAGGTGATTCATCCTTTGAAGTATTTTTCTAAATTCATATGAAATTTTACTCATCTTTAAAAACTATTGTGATGACATGACTTTTCTAAAAGCAATGTATAGTTTTCTTATTTTCCATTTAGTCACTTGTTGACTATCTCTTGAAGTGAGAGTATTATTTGTCATTGTCCCCCAAGGAAATATAGCACTTACTTTTATCTTTTATAATGCAGTGGGGTTTTTTGTTTGTTTGTTTGCTTTTTTTTAAGAAAAATATTGCTGTAACAAAATCCACTTGTGGCACAATATAATGAGCATTTACATATTAGGATATGAGAAATAGTGCAGCCATTCATTTATTTATATATCACTTTTTACACACTTTTTTATATTTGTTCATAATTTTTATGTTTTAATGTAAAGAAATAACTATGTTCCCAGTGTGAGATAAAGTCTACCTTATAATGTACAAAAATTATCTTTTTAAAAACAATGTAGTATTTGCTTAATCTTTTTATGGAAAATGTTTTTCTTAGATTTTCTTTCCTATTTAAAGTATGTACAGAAGAATTTCAAACTGACATCAGAACATAACTCTTTTTTAACAAGCTAGCATATCATCTTTGATTTTTAAACCTGTGGAAAACAAAGACCTTAACTTCAAATATTGTTTATTTTGCTTGAAAATGTATGTGAGGAGCCTATTAATATGATATGAAACTTTTTAGAATCAGAACCATGGAGGTGTTTTACATTTCAAATCTAGCATACTAATTAGTTTGCCCTGTCAAACTTTGATTACCTTGTCATTTTGGCATAGGATTTTAAATAACGAAGTTTCTTTCAGGAATTGCCATTTAATGCTTTTTAATTTCCCCAGTGAGTAATTTTATCCATATTGATAATGTCAGAGAAGCAACTAAGGACTAATGAACATCAAACATGTTTGACTCATCTACTTGCTACAGAATGACCATAATATTGTAATGTTTTATCACTTTACTACATATTCTTTTGAATGAATCATAATGATGATCTTCAAATAATTTAAATCTACAGAAAATATGAACGGGTACATGGATAGAAAAATAACAGCAATGACAACATGGAACACAAGATAAGGAGGCCTAGGATCATATCCCTCTGCCCCTTACTGTTACCATGATCTAGCTCAGTCTAAGATGACACATTTGTAAAATGGAGATTTTGCTATTGACCTCATAATGTTGTTAGCAGAGCTACATAATACAGTGAAAACACTGAACATAGAGCATAGGAGCCATTTATGAATCATTAACTGATTGAGAAAATATTTGTTTGCATTAACCATTTGTAGTATGTATAAATAAGACTTCCCTTTAATGTTTGTCATTGGCCTTTAAGATGCCCTACTTCAACTAAGGTCACACTGTGTGGCTGTAATTATATATAACAAAATGTTCCCAGTTTGGCTGTGGAGATAGTATTATGTATATTAATGTTGTAAAGTTTCAAAAGCATTACATAATTTTAATATACCTTGTATAAAGATCATATAAATATTAGTCATTCATTATTTACTTAGAAATTACAAGTATTATAATATAGTAGCACCTGTGGAAGGAAAGATGAATAAAACAGGATTGTCTTGGAAGAACTTAGCAAGAAATGACTTCCAGATTTAATTATCATATCAAATCAACAGTACTGATTATGAAATCATGGGTTGAGATATGAAGAATTATACAAGAGGGCCTTTACCCTTAAAGGCATCTAGAGCTTTTTGTAAATGTATGTTTAGTAACAGAAAATGTTTTGGGGGAGCAGTTAATGATTTCAGCATAAGATATGAATAGATTATGTTAAAATCTAGAATTAATTTCTACTGAGAAGCTATTTTTCTTTTGTTATGTCTTAAAAATGCAAATAAAATGTTATCATTTATAGCCTGGTAATTCAGTGAGTACCACCTAAAAAACATTTACACAACTAAGTTTGCTGTTTGGTTGCTGCCCAATTAGAAGATTATTTTTTAAGAATTACAGCATTATTAAAAAATTTTTTAAAATATAAATACCCGTGCTTCCTAGTATTTAGAAGGAAAGGGATTTATGTTTATTAATTAATTGATTTGTTTATTTAAAAGGTTTATTTGACAAGCATAATTATAATAAAAGAATAAGGACCAAAAATTTACTTTTGTTACATAAATGAAATATTTAAGTGTCAACCAGAGCCTGCCAACAATCCCTTGGGATGAGCCAACTTGAAACGTTTTGTTTGTTCTTTTTTGTTATTTCTGATTTAAAGCTAAAAATGGCCAAGGGGCAGGGAAGTCATAAATGCCTACAGGTCTCTAAAGTTATGGTTAGTGTCACCAGCATCCTGCAAGGATTATTTCCAAATTTTACCCATTGTTTTAACCCTGTAAACATTCATCCTCAACTATGCTTGTTTCCTCAACAAAATAGGGGCATTTTGAAGAAAATTATTTGCTACACCTCCCATCTAATATTTGTAAGCCACTCTCACACCACATACCGAACAGACATAATTGAATATGTGTTTCTTCCAAAATTGTATTCTACGAATACACTCTGCTTCCTACCCTTAAAACTCTTTCTCATGCCTCCAGATATTCTGAAAGTATACAGTGAAAACAACACAGAGTTGTTCTAAGCATAAGGAGTTGAAAAGCAGCAATTAGAGTTGACTATCAATAAGATGTGAATCATGGTCTCCAATCAGGAGTAAAAACTTTATTCTTGCATTAAGCTTGGGTGACTGCTGTTGAACAATTTTGTTGTCCACTATACAGAACAGATGGAGTTTGCAGTTGTGTGTCACTTGTTTATTACATCCTCTTAAAATTAGTAGCTGTGTAACCAGATGGGTCTGGGAGCACAGCTGTGGATATAAGAAAATAAATGAAACCTGTCTGATGCTGCCATGCCCTTTTGAGATGCCACAGTGTTCCAACTGCAACAAAGAAAAATTCACTTTCATTTGACATTATATTGATATATTAGATTTTAAAAAATGAAATCTCACAAAAATTGTTGACACTGAGTTTTTCAACCCCCTGGTTTTTATTGATATTTATTTTCATATTTTGGAAATCTAAACAAATGTAATTATGAAACTAAAAATATGTATAAAATATATAATTTCAACATTCAGGTAAATACTCCATGTTGATTATAAACCAGATTCATTTTAATGTTTTTAAAGTTTATTAGGTATATATGTTGAATTACTTATTTTACGTTCTTATGAAATGTAAAATATATTCATGTAAATGCAAATGAATTGCTTCTCTGTAAAACAATGCCAGGTAAAGAATGTGATACCCAGTGGAAATTAGAAGGGAATATTAGGCCCCTTAGGATACTGAACTGGCACTCTATTTGCTTTTTTTTTTATTTAGCCAAATGATATGTTAATTTTGAGAAAGTTTCTTGATGGTGTATGTGTATACGTGTGTGTGTGTTTTGTATGTGTGAATATATGTGTATGGTGTGTGTGTGTATGTGTATGTACTTTTTGAGAGATAACATGATTTTTACCATAACATACATCACAAATTTTGACCATGATTTTATTATAGTTGATTAATATAATCCATGTCAAATCACCAAATGAAATATTCAGGACCATCCTTTATAGTTGTGATAAATTGTACTATATCATGCTTCCTGAGCTAAGAGTATTCAGTTTTGTTTCCCTGCAATATAAACTACAGAATTTAGAATTTAAGAATTAGAGTTTCAACAAAGCAATATTTAATGAGGATGTATACAGAGACATAATCTGGAAACCAGTTATAATAACTGTTTCTTCCCAATAAAAAGGAATTATAAATTTTTAAAAACTCTGTATCCAAATACTGTTACTAGTAATAAATGTATTTAAGCAACAAATAAAGTTAAACATAATCAAATAGAGAACAGAAAAACTGTGTAGATACAAACTACATTGCTTGTATTCAACATTTTAGTATCCAAACTATGAAAATATATTAAAATGATAAATTTTTATTTTACTCTTAGGAAAACACTAACTGAGCTGGAAATAATAATACCAATGACTCACCTACTGATGGACTTGTCATTGCATTGGGAATTGTCAAATACACCATAAGTTCCTTTACTTAATTACAAGAAGTATTAAAAAAAAAGAACGTGATTATTAGGTTTAAATTATTCATTCTAGGCTGTGGAATAATATGTTTATTTTATCTGATGAAACTGATAACATTAACCAATCTCTTTTCATCAATTTCAAATCTACTTTTTTTTTCTTCCCCAGGAAGTTGGCCTTGTTCTTGCAGCTATATTGGCACTGCTACTGGCTTTCTATGCCTTCTTTTATCTCAGACTGTCCACGGATATTGACCCTGATCTGGACCCAGATGAAGATTAGCTAAGCATCAGTGAATTTATTAAAGGGAAGTAATTTTACAAAAGCACCTTGTGGGACCATTACTTCCAATACTGAAACTATAACATCTTGAATTCTTTCTACTAGTATTTTTAGTTTGCAAAAATTTCTTTTTAAATAGTTGCATAGGCTATCAAGAAAAGAATCTTACCTAGCCATGTAGTATAATGTATGCTACCGGATACTTTTATAAATCTGTCTGCTTTGACAGGCACCCTAACATGGTGCATTTAGATAAAATGGAAAACAGATTCTAAATTTTTCAGATGTCTTAGCCAGTTTATGTATATAACTCCATAACTTACGGATTACTAAATCTATTTTTGCCCTATACACATCATTAGTAAAAGTATATATTCTCATTTATGGAAGCACTCAAATCACATTCAGAGGCTAAGAAGGAAGAAAAAGTCATGGGAAATTTTATATTTTACAAAGAAGCCCTTTCTCTCTTTCCAGACGTATTTTATATCATTAGAGAGACTATCTGCACATACATCTACAGTAATCTTTTTCCTTCTTTGCCAACTGTTCAGTGCACATGTGCTCCATCAGAAATGGCACCTGGATGACAGAAGCTCAAAGAGTCACATATGTCTCTAAAATAGAGTTCCTTTCCTCTTGGGCTGTCTGAGCTGGTGTAAATAGAAAGTTCAGTTGATCTTGATTTTAATTAACTTATTACTCTATTAATATAAACTTGGAATTCTATTTTAATTATTTTGTTCTGGCTGCTTGCAGTATCAGTTTGCCCCTCTTGTTGGGAGGTATGTAACAATCTGTTATTTAATTGTGCAGTCTTTTTCACATATTGGTGATAACAAAGTCCTACTTACTCAGATTCATTTTCTTGAGTTGTTTCGTAAATCTGAACAATATAAAGTTATTTTACAAAATTATATTTTGTCTTTTGAGAGCTAATCAATTAGAATTCTTTAGTGTAAAATAAATTACAGAAGAAAATATATGCTTCATATTACTTTCAAGGTAATTCTTTATATAATTTTCAATATATTTTGCATTTGATGGAGCATAATGACCAGTATATTCAATATTTTTACTGATAATCAGATTTTTAAATATATTTTACAAACACATGAACACACAAAGCTTAGAAAAGTGGAAAATATCTGTCCACAAAAGAATTGTTAGCTACTACCTTATATAAAGATACATAGAAAATGAATAGTTTGAAACACATACACAAAATGTTTTATATTATATACATTGTATTATGAAGAATGAAGAAAATATTAAGATTGTTTTCATAGTGGCCAAGAGAAGAAATCTTTGGTAAATATCCTAGGAGTATATAGGATTTTATAAGCATAGTTTCTAAAAAGACAGATATTCTTTGGTACTTTTGCAAAAAGTTGAATATGACTGGTTACCATTATGTTCTGTAGAATTTTTTTCAAGCAGCATAATTTATTTCATCAGTGTGAAAACAGCCAAAGGTTCCAATATCTTCACAGATCAGTTATGCCAAACATCTGAGGGCAAAATTTAGCCAGTGTTATTTACTAGATTCTTCCCCTTGAACTCACAAATTGAAGAGAAAGACTAAAAGTTCTTATATACTCACCACAGTGGACCAATCCAAGTGGCATTTTTAGGAAAGGTTGCAGCATTTAATGCCATGTGGTATGTCTGTTTGTGAAGTAGGAGGCAAGGGAATATCCAAGCTGGCATTTTGGATATGATGGGCCTTTTGCTTTCCTGAGTGACATGCCACATGTCAAGAAATACTGCTTCTCCCTGTACTCCCATCACATTTACGTGAACAATTTTCAGTTAGTTATTTCCCCTCCCATATGGCGTCAAAAACAGTCATATTAAATAAAGATTATTTCTAGTTTGCAGTGGTAATTTAAATGATAGGATATGTAATAATTGCTTATTAGATACCTATCCAAGTGAGATATAAAAGACTTTACAGTATTTAAAATAGGTGATTATGTTCTTGGAAATGTTTGAGAATCCATCATCCTGAATAAAACTTTCCCATTCTGTTCTAGTCTTGAGGTGTTATTTTGGGGAAAAAAAATGTTTCTGATAGTAATAAACATTAATTTCAATATAGTATAATTATAGGCAAATTTCATGGCATGGTCTTATGGATATCTTGAGTCTACAGCCAGCTGATTGACTGTTTGTGTGACTGATTGACTTATGCTGGCCCCAGAGAGCCATAAATCCCAAAGGCTGACACTTCGATTTCAGGAAATAGCAGGTAAAATGACACAATATATGTTTATACAACACTGTTTTTCATGAAATGCAAATTTTGCAAACTCACATTAACTGAGAAGCAGCCAGTCCTCTGTAGAGAAATCCCAGATTGAAAGTCTGGTTTGAATCTTTGAAGACAGAAAGGTGATATCCAGCCTGCTGTTTCAAGGGACCACACTTTTGAATAGTGAGTGGTGTTTGGCATAAATCTGAGATTGGCACCAGACACTAATTTTAGGCATGGGTATTTTCCCTCCAATAATTCACCACTCAGAGTAATTCAGAAGACAAAAACAGAAAAAAATTATAATGACTTTTCAAAATGTTAGATTCTACTTGTTAACCTACCCTGCGAAATAAATTTCCGCTAATGCAGCAGACTTAAAATATAGCCTGTGGAATACTATTATTGAAGTTTGAAGAGTTGCTGGTTCTCATTTTGCATGCAAGTTTCTACAGGGTAAAGAATATATAAATTCATTTGAGATGAGATACAGTATTATAAAAATATAACTTCATCTAGAATTTCTTTTAAAACAAGACTATTTTAGTAGAACTATGGGGTGGGTCATTGTTTTAATGTGGCAAAATACTTCAAGATTTTCTATCTTAATTTTTTATAAAGACAAAAGAAATACCCTCACCCTAACTAATGATTGTAAGATCCTGAGAGTATATTCTTGTTCATTTCTGTAATTTCAACAGTGTAGTAACAGCACACAAATTTAATAAATGCATGTTAAAGTTTAACTTAACGTCTTTAGTCCAGTCAGAGTCTGGCACAATTCTTTGTGTAGAGTAGATAACCAAAAATTGTTTGAATTTGTAAATAAAATTACAATGAATTTTGTAAATAAAACTTAAAAATCACAATATTGATCACCTCTTAGCATTTAGCATTTGAGTTTTATTGGGATATATATGTTCACCTTGATTCTCTTTAAGGTCAAGAAAAATAACTTTAAGGTTACTGTAGAATAGAAACATTGCTCTTTTCTAGAAAATAAAATATGCTATCTTATAATCTTAGTATTTATTAAAAATCATACTGAATGCTTGAATTGATCTTAGCACGCGACTTCACTCCAAATGAAAATAGAACTAAATTTTCATTATAATGTTTATGTAAATACTAAAGCAGTATATTTTCCAGGCTCTTAATTATATAGTCAATGATAATTCAGTAGAGTGAATTGTACTATACATGCGCTTCAGAAACAAACTTCCAGAAATTAAACTTATTCAATTCTAACGTATTTCATTCATGACATAACATCGTTGAGCCAGAGGCTACCTAAGATAATTTTATATTCTCTCCTTACCAACAATTAGACTTCTTTACACTTACCTGGGGTTTCTCTGGGGAGATTCCTACCACTTCTCCCTTAGCAGCACTGCCTTCTTTTATTAGAATTGCTCCAATGCAGCCTGAATAGAATGATGTTTGCTAGATTTTGTTCCCTTGGCACCATATCTAGAATCAGTGCAACCCACAGTAAAAAAAAAAAAAAAAAAAAAAAAAGAAAGAAAGAAAGAAAAAGAAAAAAAAAACCCAGCAGATGAATTCAATACATACAGAAACATTCTTAGCAATTTTGTTCAGGTTTTATCTATACAGGTAAGCATAGAGGGAACTGGGAGAGTCATGTGAAGAGCTATACCAGTATGGAAATATGCACAGTGGGTCAGTAACTCATTTAAAACAATTAAACTGCAGCCGTATTCAGCATAGTACCTCGTTATACAATTTTTTTTTATCCCTAGCAACAGATATGAGATCCTTATTTCAAGAAAAATAAGATACTTTACATGCCAGAAGATTTTTTCATGACAGTACTCCCTCCTATTCTTCATTTTTTAAAACAACAACCAAATTGGTGGGGAGGCAGCCAAAATTTGAGGTACCAATGCCTCTCGAACAGATGTCGCACCATTATTTTTTAGCTCGTTTAGATGAATAAACATGTTAAACTGTGAAGTATTACATTTTAGATTTTTTCATTAAAAAAAGAGACAATCTGTTTACTGTCCTAATTGAGACAACAATCCTTGTGGTTGCCAGTTTTGGCAGTCATAACAATGAACTATAAATATTTGGACCAATCAAGTAAATGGTGACTATAAAGGCTATAGCATGTGTAAAGTTCTGTTTTCACGGGCACCCATCTTAGTATGGCATTTTTTTCAGACGTCTTCAAATACAATTGTTTGTGTGAAACTGAAGTTTCATGGTAAGCCTAAAAGAAATTGATTTCAATATCTAATTTCTTTCTAGTTTATCATCCTTTTTAGTGTTCAACTATCCATCTGCTTGTAACAAATTGCTTCTGTAGTTGCTCTATTGAATGTGACAAGGCAGGTCTTCATTGGACTGCCTTCTGTGTATGTCCTAGCATAACACAAAATTCAGAGGTTTTATTTTTATTTTTTTCATATTTATAAAGTGAGACCAAAGACATTTTAAAGGTCTCTTAAATTGCAGCATTTTGTTTTTTAAAAGAAGGTTTTATAAATAAACAATAGTGGATGTAACTCTTGCTATAGCAGCCAGGAGATGGAGTTCATAATCTTCGCCCCTATTAGGATGCTTTATGTGAAACAACAGTGTAGGAGAAGTTGACAGACTAAAGAGAAATAACTCATACATGAAAAATTATTATTATGTTCGTTCTCAAACATTTGTGATTTAGATAGCAAGTGCTCTGCCAGGCATTTTATTTTCTAGGCATCTTACTTGAGTGCTTTTGTTCCCTTCTCCGACTCTTCACTTTCTACTCTATCTGCCTCAATTCTAAATTCCAGGCAATCTTTAACATTCTGTCTTGGTCTTTTTGAACCTCACTTCTAGTTTAATGGGTTAGCATGCAATCATACTTAAATATGTACTTACTGTATTGCCTGCCTCTATTCTTTTACTTAAACTCATCATTGTTCCTCACCTATTTTTTCCTATCTCTTACTTCTTACCTGCTTTCTTTTTTATCACTAACCACATATATTACACAAAAGTACAGAGAATACTATAATAAACCCAATCTACCCATCATCTAGTTTCAATAATTATAAATATAGCTCCTCTCCTTTATATATTTTCCTCATTTTTTATAACCTAAGTATCTTAAAGTAAACTCCAGATATGGTGTCATTTTATCTGTAAATTTCTCAATATGCATCTCTGACAAGAATGTTGGTTTAGGAAGACATCATTATAGCTAATAGAATTAAATACTTATTTCTTAATATCATCTAAAATCAATATTCAAATGTCCCTAATTGTTTCCAAGATGTCTATTTACAATAGATTTTAAATCAAGGTCCATAGTGCATTTGGTTGCATGTCTCTTAAATTTTTTTTATTCTGTAATAAGCTTCTTTATCTTTCATGCCATTGATTTGCTGAAGAAGCCAGGTTATTTGTCCTTTTGGATGTCCAGTATTCTAGATCTGGTTTTTTACATTATGCTACTCATCTTATTCCTCTGTTTTTTCCTATTTTCTGTAAACTGGTGGTTAGATCTTAGGCTAGATTAGATCCAGACAATTCTTTATTGTTATTGTTTGTTTTTAAGCCAAGAGTATTTCATAGTACTTAATGAGACACATAATATCTGGTTGTTTCACTTGCTGAGATTTATCAGTGAGTTCATGTGCTAGTAACATGATTACCTCCAAACTAAGGTTTTCCGTCAACATTTTATATATAGCTTTTAGCATCTATTGATAATTGTTTCCTAGTTCCATCATCTCATTATGCATTAGGCATTGCAAAGTGGTGGTTTTCTGTCATTCTTTCAGCATTTATTAAGAGGAATTGGTATTCTAAAAAGAATTTTGTTATCAACTATTTGGTTGCCCTAAAACACAGCTCATACAGGAAAGGAAGGATAAAGACTTGGCTCTTTTCCTTTATCAAATTTCAGAGCAATGGGTTAGCACTCTGGAATGGCAACCAATGAAGATTTGTCACTGCTATTGCTGTTGCTGCTTTAATTATCATCATAGAATCGTAGATTTTATATATTTGATGTGTTTCAGCCCATTGCCCATCATCATTCTTTTCAGTACTGAAATGAGAATTTGATTATTATGCTTAAGATTGGAAGTATTCTCACTAAAATCATGAAAGTTTAATGCTTTTACATTATTCCACATTTTTCTGAAAGTAATAGCCAGTGCAATCAGATTTTACAATCAACAAGAATAAATAGTAAATGTGGCAAAAAATGGAAAAACTAACATTTGCAGATTATATAATTGACTGTAAAACTAAATATTGCGTAAGATTTATATAACATGCTCACTTTGAAAATATCTGTAACAATCAATAGATTTGTATCTCTTTCTATATATAAAATAATACCTTAAGTGTATAAATATTATAATAGGAAAATATCTTTCACAATTGCAGTTAAAATTATGGACTGTATAGAAAAAATAGCAGGAAATGTAACGAGTATTCATTGAAAAAAAAAAACTCTACAAGATAACATAATGAAACTTTAATGAAAAAGAGACCAACTGTCTCCCTGGATGGGAAGATTCAATATTGTATAAATATAAATTTTACTCTAATTTGGAAATAAAAAAGAGAAGCTTAATCTGTAATATATTAAAGTATATTATAAAGTTATAATTAGAATAATGTCATACTCAAGGAAAAGTAGATAGACTAATAGGAAAATATACAGTTTCCAGAAATAGATCTAAATATAAATATTTATTTAGTGTATCATATATGTCATGCAGATGGAAAGATAGATTATTAAATGTGTTGGAACAGTTGAGTATCCTTTTGGAAATTAAAAGATGCCTATATGATGACTTAAAACAAGATTAATTTCTGACAGAATTTATGTTTCCTATATAAAAAATTAAACCATAAAAAGTATTAGAAGAAATTATAGGTAGACATTTTTAGAATCTTTTGGTAGGGAAATTATTTCTAGGCATTGGTTCATGAGTCGGGAATCATAAAGAAATACTGTTGGATTATAACACATTAAATTAAAATCTAGTATGCAGCCTGGTACTCCGTGTTAATTAAGGATGTGAGGAAACAATGTCTTTTATACACTGCTTGGGGGAATGATGATCTCACATACTTTCTGGAAGGCACTTTTGAAGTATGCCTCAAAAGTCTTAAATTTCATATATACGTCAGCTATTTATCTATAGATGACAAAGATAGTAGTGTGCGAAAATGTGTTAACTACAGCACTGCTTATAACATCAAAAAAATGAAGGCAGTGTGAACATCCAACATAGGAATCTGTTTAAATGAATTGTGTTACAGCCATAAAATAAATGTGATGGGTTCATTAAAATGATATATATTTATACTTAATGACATGAAGAGGTTAAAAAGTAGTTATAAAAGATTAAATGTGAAACAATGTTATTTTGTTTAAACATAAATGTCTCTGGATGTGTATGTGTGTGTGTCTGTTTGAGTATGTTGAGAGAATATTTAGCAAGAAGTAAAGATTATTTTTCTGAGTATTGAATTATAAGTGATTTTTACTTTTTTATGTTAAGTGAATCCTTAAGTCTCTAGTCTGCCAGGGGGACCAAAAGGGAAGTATTTTGCTAAGCTACATCATGGCTCCATACACCTAGTAGATTTGTTTTTCCCATTATGTTCTTCTATGTTATATTCATTCAATAACCATTAAGGGCTTATTAGGTGCTCATATGTAATCTTTCACAACTCCACAACAAAAGCACTATGGAAAAAGACGGTTCTGTTTTGTTTTATTTTGTTTCCACAATGAGAATCTGAAGAACACTTTAGCAAGGAACTGATATTTGAGTTTATTTGTTGTTCATTCAAAAAAAATATTTACTGAGCATTTGCTAAATGCCAGTCACTGTTCTTTGTGCTTGCAACAAATCAGTAAACATTAAAAAAAAATTCCTATTCTTATGACATATGATCTTGAGAGATGGTGATTGTTTCATCAAATAGAAAAAATTAAAAAACAAAAAAGGGTGAGAAGGTATTCCAAGTTAGGGAAAGTTAATAAAAGAGACATATTAGTGCACAGCCTATTCCAGCTGGTACAGAGAATACAGAGAGTGTGTGGAGTAGTGGGATGGGGAGGTTATTAACGTCCTCTTGGGCTCACTGATGCCTTCTTTGCTTTCTTTGTCTAAAACCATTTTCTGTTGCTTGACCTGGAAAATTCTCTATCTTTTATAATAAGACTCATCTGTTCCCAGATTTCCCCCGACTTTCCCACTCAAGCACCCAATCCCTCCTATGCAAGGCTACATTAAGTGACTCTTCTCTATGTCTTTCATAGAATTTATGCCACAATAATTGTCCATTTATATGTCTGATTCTCTCACTGGACTCCAAGTTCCTTAATGAAGGAGCGCTGGGTTTCATTGTTGTATCTCCAATGCCAAGCACTGTTCCAGACCTATAGTATGTACACAGTAAATATTTTTGAGTGACTAAGTACTACACCTCATTCCCTAAAAAGGGTTTCTCAACATTCACATTATTGGCATTTGGGGCCAGATCATTACTTGTTGTGGGTGCCTGTCCTGTACGTTGTCGAAAGTTTAGCCATATCCCTAGATGCTACTATGCAGCTAGATGCCAGTAGCACCTCCCCTGGCCCACTTATGACAGCCAAAAATGGCTCCAGACATTTCCAAATGTCCCGAGGATCAAATTTGCCCCCATCTCTACCGTTGAGAATCACTGCCTTAAAACTACGAACTTCTATGAAAATTACAAACAATTCCAAGGAGTCTGGTTTGGAAATTGGAAAGGGTGGAATGGGACTTTCTTTCTAGTTACTTCAAGTCTTTTATCAGAGAAATTGCATTTTAAGTCCAAGAGCTCCTAATCCTATTACTAACCATAGTGCTTATGAGAGGTGAGGGGCACCACGTGTAAAGAAGAGAGATGTCTGCACTTGACCCACTTGGCTACTGAATCCCTAGTGGTACTACAACTGCAACTTTTGTTTTGTATCGTTCTCAAAGGAAGGGAAGAAAGACTAAGATGTTGCTTTCGTCAAAGAAATAAGCTAGTATTTTTTTCAAGAAATTATAGACACACTCAAAGACAAAACTTGTAAAGCACAAAAGGATTTTTAAAAATTAGTATGGCCTTCCTACATTTTACATGTCTTATTAACAAAACATTATTCAATGCAGCTGGAGAAATTTTATACATAGGTAGCTAAATAATGTCTTATAAACATATATTTAATTCTTAGAGGGCTTTCTGAAACTTTACTATTTAACTCTTTTTCATGGATGCACTGATTACATCTGATTTCCATTTTCTCTTTATTTTTTAATCTGAAATGACTCATATATAAAAGATGTATTATATATTACATATATATATATATGCCTGTACATTGGTAAAAGAAGTAACAAAATTAATACTCATGTACCCAGTGCCTGGCTTGCCAACATTTGGTATTACCTATTTTAATTTTTGCCAATTTGAAGTGTATATAAAGATATTTCATTTTAAAAGTTTCATTTTCCTGATTATTATTGAAGTTGAACATCTTTACATATACTTTACTATCCATTTATATTTTCTGTGAAAGATCTTTTCATATTTATTGCCCATTTTTAATTTTTGATATGTTTTAAAAATGAGTGTGAATTCTGTCTTTATATATTCTGATACTAATCTGTCAATTTTATGTGAGTTTGTGTGTTGCAAATATATTGTTAAAGTTTGTGTCGTATATTTTAGCTTTCTTTGATGTCTGTTGATAAACAAAAGCTCTTGATTTTAATGTGATCAAACAACTTCTTGTTTTTTTATTGTTTTTAAAATTATTGAGATTTAAGGAAAGCCTTCTTGACCCTGGGTCATGAAGTTTTTTTCAATATCGTCTTCCAAATGTTTTATAGTTTTTTCTCTTACATTTAAGTCTTTAATCTCATCTGGAATTGATTTTTGTACATGTTGTGTGTTTTCTTCTTCTTTTTTTCCATTGGCTCAAAGTCCTCTCAATGAGGACTACCCTCAACACCCAAAATAAAATTATAATTCCTTCATATACCCTTGGGACATCCCCCTTTACCCTGCTTCAATTTTCTCTCAAGCACTCCTGAGAATGTACTCGTGTTAGTTCTACATTTGTTATCCCAGTATCACTTATCGAGTCACCCTCCTCTTTTCCATACTGACCTCCTTTGCCACCTCAGTCAAATATTAGGTACAGATGCTCAGATCTGGACTCTGTATTCTGATTCCTTAAACTTTTGCATTTCATGATCTATATATTTCATTGTCTATCCCTGTGCCAATACTACATTGTCTTAAGAACTGTGCTTTTATAATTGACCTGGGCCAGTCCACCACTTTGTTCTTCAGAAGTGACTTGGTTATTTGTGGTTCTTTCAGCTTCTGTCAGATACTAGCAATGGCTTTTCTAGTTCCCTGACAAACCCTGCTAAAATTTTTACTACAATTCCATTAAATCAACTTGGTAAAAATTGTCACATTCAATATGTTCAACCTATAGCTCAGTGAACATGGTATCTTTTCCCATTTATTTGGTTTTTTTTATTAGTTTAATAAAGTTTTAGAAGTTTATTTTTAAAAGTCTCATAACTGTTTTGTTAGAGTTATTCATAGATATTGTGTTATGGTAAATATTTATTTTTAAACTCCATTTTCTGTTTGTTGCTGATGTGTAAACAGTTAAAAGGAGTTTTGTATATTGATCTTAAATAATATTTCTAAACTAAGTTATTAATTCTAATAATTAACTTGAAGTTTCTTTTGAATTTTGTATTAGGGCATAAATTATATTCAAGTAATGATAGTTTTGTTTTTCCTTTCCAAATCTAGTACTGTTTATTTTTTTCCCATCCATGCAGTTTGAGCTAGCACCTTCAGTACCTTGTTGTATAGAATGTTGTTAGCATCTCAGTCTTGTGCCTGGCATATCCCGCAAGTCTTTTATACATGTGTCATCTTCTTAGTGAGGCTTACCCTATTTAAAATCACAAATATCCATCTATTCTAGGCCTTCCTACCCCTCTTATCTGTTTTATTATTCTCTGTAATAGTTATTACCACCTGACATAGTCATATTTTATTTATGTGCTGTTTTTTTATCTATAATATCTACTGCCACTATGAAGCATGGACTGGATTTTTACGTAAGTTATTTTGATTGGATGACTAAAAGTATAGATATTTTATACCTATGCTGCCAAATTATTTATTGTTTCTCTTATTTTTACCATTTATTCTCTAAAGATTTCCAAGTATACTACTATCCTGTCCTCTGTAAATAGAAACAATTTAAATTGTTGTTTTCCAATTCTTATGTTGTTAATTGTTAGTGCTTGTCTAAGAACATTGGGTAATATCATCAGTATAATGTTAAATAATAGTAGAGATAGTGGTCATCTTTACTCCTGATCTTAGTAGGAATTACTCTGTTTCATCATTAAATAAAAGATTACTTCAGGACTGATTATGTCTGTGTGTGTGTGTGTACATATATCTAATCAATGGTATCTAATTATCAATCACATATAAAATATGTAATGGATTATGTTATGAAATTATCAAATGACATGTAATTTGTGTATTTACAAAATTATGCCCAATGAATTATATAATATATAAATAAACAGTAGTTGTGTGTATAATCATTAATTGATTATATTACTATATCATTTATTAGGTATATATTTTACATATATAGGTTTATATTTATATATTTTATATAAATATGTAATGTAAACTATGTTATTTATTGCATGTAATTTATGAATATATAAAAATGAATATGTGACTATATATAAAAATCAGGGTATATTCATGTTAAGAAAGTACTCATCCATTTCTATTCTCTTAAGATTTATTAGAATGGTTGTTAAATTTTTTCATCATCTATGGAGATAATTATATGATTTTTCCCTGGAAAAATTCCACTATAGTGATAAATTTCTTAATATTGAACTATCCTTGCACTACTAGTATAAATCTCACCTGGTCATGATGTGTTATTTCTCTTAATAAGGTTTTATGGCCTGCTAAGTATTTTTTATTTTTGCATCACATTTATAGGTGATATTGGTCTTTAACTTTCTTTTTTGTGATATATAAATTTTTTTTGGAGGGGGCAGATATGGAGCCTAGCTATTTTGCCTGGTCTGGGCTCAAACTCACAATCCTCCCACCTCAGGCTCCTGAGTAGCTGGAACTAGTAGCACTGCACCTGGCCACACTTGCTTTAAAAAAGAATTTGGGAGTTTTTCTTCACTTTATATACTCTGAATCAATTTATGATACATTTTTTCCACCTAGTCCCAAGAGTTTGATAAAACTCCTGTGTGAAGCCATCTAAGTCTGTTGTTTTGTAAAGTGCTTCTTTGATATTTTTCTTTTTTCTATGAGAATTGACCTATTTAAATTTCTGTTTATACTGAGGTTAATTTTGGTAAGTTATATTTTCCTAAGAAATTATCCATTTCACCTGGGTCTTCAAAATTATTTATAGAAAAGTAGTGTCTCATAAACATAGAAAGGAATACTCTCATTATTTTAAAAATTGTGTATGTATCAATGGTTATTTCATCTTGTTAATCTTAATGTATTTTGGAATTTTCTCCCTCTTGTATATTAATATTATTTTTAATTTTTTAACCTAAAGTTTATACTTTATTTTCATTTATTTTGTTACTAAATTTTCATTTTCTTAAGTTGTAAATTTAATTTACTTATTTTATTATTTAATTTTTACTGATAGAGATATTTAAAATCATAAATATTCTCTTGTATCTCTAAATTTATTTCACAGATTCATTGTTGAGAAATTCTGTAATTTCTGTTTGGATTTTCCCTTTTATCCAAATTTTATTTAATAGAAAGTTTTAAATACATATGTGGATATATATATATATTTGTTCATAGGTAGAAGGGCCTTTTATTTAAAATTTTTTTTTTAAGTTCAAGTTTTACTGAATTATAATCAGAGTTTCTTGTAATATTTCTATTTTATGGAGCTTGCTGATGTTTCCTATTTGACCTACTATATGATCGGTTTTTGTGAATGAATGATTCATGCACACTTAAGTAGGGAATATATTCTATTATAAGGAATAATGTCAAATATTGACACATAAAATCTACCTTATTAATTATGCTGTACAGATCTTCTGTATCCTTACTTATTTTCTATCCTTTTGATCTGATCGGTTTATACTGAGAGTGGTATGTTAAAGCCTTCTATTATTATGTTTTTATTTCTCCTTACATCTTCTGTAGTTTCTGCTTTTTGTGGACGGTGGTGCTGTTTTTTGGTGTATTGATGTTCGTAACTATTACATCTTTATTGTGAGTTGTGGCTGTGAGCAGTATAGAGTATTCTCAGTGTGCTGTTTATTTGGTGCTTCCTTACTATTTATAAAATTATTTTGGTATTTTTGAAAGTGGGTATTTTTAATGTAATGCTTACCCCATTTATACATTTTTAGTGCCCCAATATACTTTTCTGTAAATTACTTTTTACTCTGTAGATTATAAATTGTACATGACATTCTTTGACTCTACTCTATTAGCTATAAAACTATCATTGATCTTATTCTACTTTCTCTGCAATTTAATTTTTTCACATTTGTAAGTAATTCGATCTTATTGCCTACATACCTTGAATGTTTTTCTTTGTCTTTAAATTCTAATGTTTTTTCTAGGGTGCATCTCAGAGTTTATTATTTTTGAATTTTCGAGGCACACAATGGGCCATTGAATATGTAAAAATAAGTTTTTCTCTTATTTCTGAAAAGTTTTCTGAGATTAAGTTTTATGTATCAGTTACATTACATTGTTTTATTTTTCTTCTTTGAAGACTTCAATATGTGTTGAACTTTCTTTGCATGTGTTCCATTTCAAGTATTTTCTCTTTGACCCTTTTACTTGTTACTTTATCTCATTTTTATTCTCTTAGTTGTTTCCCTGCTTTTTTTTTCAAAGTCCCTTGTTCAATTTTCACTAGGATGTATTATGCCTTTGGTGTCTTTTAATTTATTCTTTATTTCTGAGATAGACTTGTCTTTTTCTTCACTTTTTTACAGAAATCAGTCAACTCTTATTGCGTTACTGTCTTTTTTCTCACTAATGTTTTTTTATTTTAAAAGTCTGCTTCTAGTTTATATCTTTAACTGTATCTACACCTATTATATGTCTGCACATCTATATCTAATCTCCAAGTGATTCCTTGAGGATTTTTAAATTAAACTTGAAGTTAAGCTAAACTAAAAATTGTGTTAGACTGTTCTTCTGGTTTTGTTGGGAGGCAGGAGGTTCTTCTTTTTTGTTAAGGAACATTTCATCTGCTGAGGTATTTTCATTTTCTGTTTTCTTTTTCCATTAGCTTTGTATGGAGTTGGTTTGATTTTTTTTTTCCCCCTGTCCCTAGGCATTTTTTGGGTAGAGTCCCAAATCCAGAAATCCCTCCCTTCTGTCAGCATAGTGAGGGCAATTTCTTTAATGAATGCTATTAGTGGCAGGGGAGATACCAAGGACTGGTGTGCCTCGTTTCTCTTTACTTTCTGAAAGATTCTCAGTTTTCTCCTCTTACCTTCTTTTTTCTCATTTCTGCTACATCATCAGGGCATAATTCTCTCTCTAATTTTGTGATTCTTTCTAAGAAGCAATGCTTTTTGACGCTGCTGGCTTCTTTAATACTACTCACTTTTAAACCTCTTCCCTATAGCTGATGTTGTAAACTACTAAATACCAGATCAGAGATTTCACTTAAGGTTGCACTTTCGTTTTCTGGGATCTGTGCCTTGTCTATATGCTCCACTTTTTCCTGGTGTTTCTTAAGCCTCTCTTCCTATTTTCTAAACCCACAAGCTACCAGTTGTGTCAGGACATCTGTTGAAATGAGTTGTTTATATCTCTATTTATAGACAACAATGTTTCTGGCATTTTCTATTTCTTAGCAAGCAAAAGCCATGAGTCATTTGTAATTTTAGCTGCACTCTTTTTTGATATTATCATTTTGGGGGAGGAATTGATGAGAGATTCAGGTTCAGGAGGGCACCATTATCCCCAGTCCCAGACTCTATTTGGGAATGGGGCTTTGAATTGATCATTTTCTGGGTTGAATATATGCAATAAAATCACATTGGGTTTGTTCTCTATAGTTTGTTATGTTTTGCATTTAAAAATGTTTTGTGGCTTTAAGTTGTATATCCATAACTGAACTCAATCCTTTCAGTGAAGGGATCTTATTGTTTTGATTTTCACTGTAGTACCTGGTATAACTTACACATAATAGTTTCTCAATAAATATTAATTATTTAATAATCAAGACTATTATTTATTGATTAAGAAAACCATTTTATATAAGAAATTATAAGCCAAACATTTGGAATATTTATATGTCTTTTAAAAGTTTCTTATGTAGATAAATATTGAGAAATACCTTCTAAAACAAATAAAATACAGTCCAATTTCTTTTTAAAAAGCCATATTTTGAGAAAAACACACATCTAAGAACACATTCTCATGAAAAACTGGAAATAATGAAGACTAATTTCTCCAATTTATATTTTTCTCAATACCTTCTCTGTACAAAAAGAAAAACAAATGAAAACCCATAAATTTTACACTTTATTTTAGCATGTGTAAAAATTAAAGCAGCAAACAATAAGAAAATATAACACATTATTTTAATCTCTGCTATTTATTAATTCATTTAATTTAAATGCAAATTATATGTTTTAATAATCATAAATTGCCTGGCATCAGGTTGTTCCTAGTAATGAGCAGTTCGAGAGATGGCACTTTTTTGAAATTCTAATAAAGCATTCCACGGAGCCTTCTTTCTTTGTGAACATGGCTGTCCCTTGAAACATCCTGAAATACAGAGCTGAAATGATTTAAAACCTCAGAAGGTTTTTAAGGTTGGAATAGGAAGCCACTCTTGGCTTCATGGGTAGATCTGAACATTGAAGTTAAGAAGCAATTTCAAATCAATCTGTAGAAAGATTTTACTTCTGATCATGAGCAAGCAGAGGCCCTTTCTCCGGTAGGTGTCAGGAGTCATGTGATGGACACTAATGATGTCTGCTGCCTTTTATCATCTGTCAGGGACAAGTCACATTTATTTCCACATAGACAGTAAGAACATTTAATGAAACAAAACAGCATTATTGAGCTCCAGGTTCCCAATCCTCTTTGGTCCTAGAAATGAGGCTTCAGGTTCATTAAATTGTGGCTTGTGGAGGTATACGTTTATAGTCTACTGAACCAAAAATTATAATAAAATCCCCAAACGAGGCTCTAATATACAGTGACGGTCCTGTCTCTATTTCAAAAGTTCAAATCAATTCAGCAAATATCACAGGTTTAGGGCACATATATGTTTATACACACGCACACACGCAAATGGATACATGGATACAATGGCTGGACTGTGGCTGGATACTTTCCATACAGCCCTCGTATATATAAAGTTTTATCATTCTTTAAAATACAATTACATGCTCATTATTAAAAAAATACAAAAACTAATAAGAAAAAATAAACCCATATTATATTACCCAAATATACCCTCTGATAATATTTACATATTTTTATTTTGCCATTTAGCCTTCCAGACTTTATGAAACCTTCATATTGATATAAAAATATACAACTTATTCCCCATCCTCTGCCTATGATTACAATAATACTCAAATTTTTGCTATCTTAAAAGGTTCATAAATATAGACAGACACAGCCTAATATATTGCCATATTCTTTCTTATTTATTCATTCACTCAACAAATATTTATTGTGTTTCTGCTATATGCAAGGCATTTTTTAGCAACTGGAAGCACAGGAGTGAACTAAAACTAATAAAGTCCATCCACACAGAGTTCACATGCTGGGGGAGTAGGGAGACAGAGATATAAAATAAACAAATGAAAAAATACATAAATATACAAACATAATATTTCAGGTTGTGAGAAGTGCTATTGAGAAAAAGAAGATAGGGAAAGGGGACAATTACCACTCACTCTGCCATAGCCACAGTGAAGACTTTTCTTGATTTCACCAGATATGGCTTTAACCTCAGGGCCTTTACCCTATTTCTTCTATTATACACACTTTCACCTCTTTCTTTTTTTTATTTTTTTATTTCAGAATATTATGGGGGTACAGATGTCTAGGTTACATATGTTGCCTTTGCCCCACCCGAGTCCGAGCTACAGGCGTGCCCATCCCCCAGACAGTGCACACCTCTTTAATCTTTGCTCAATGTCACACATTCTCAGTGAGGCACCACCCTGATTACCCTATTTAAAATTTCAACCTGATGCCCCCTGTCTTGCCTCAGCACTCCTAAGCTACTTTCCATAGTATTGGTTCTTCTCTTCTCAGTGATTATCACTTTTGAACATTCCACACATTTTACTTTAGTTATTGTGCATATTTTCTATTTTCAGTCTCCCTCCACTAGAATGGAAGATCCACAAGAACAGAGATTTTTGCCTGGTCGCTAATGTATGCCCAGTGCTGAATGAGTGCCTGGCGCAGTTCAAGTGTTCAAAAAATATTTGTTAGATGATTAGAGATGTGGAATAGGTGGTTGAATATCTAAGACTCTAGTTTTGGGGAGAAGTCTAGGCTGGACATATAAATTTTGGAATCATACAGGGTGAAATTTTAAGCCATAAAATTGGAAGAGATATCCTAGGGAAGGAGTAAAATAGAGAAGAGAAGAGGTCCTAGGAAAAAGCCCCTGGCTATATTAATGTTAAAAAATCAACAAGATGTGGAAGCTCCAGGAAAGAAGGCTGGAAAATGCTAGCAGTAAAATAAACCAACTGAGTGTAATCTTATGATACAAGCAAAGCAAATGTTTCAATAAAGGACAGGTTAGCAAATTTGGAATATTTTTCTTTTTGCAGAAGATAAATATGCAACATTTCTTAAGTTTGACTACTTTTTAAATACTGTACTACAAAATAGTCTCTGTAATTCTGAGTTGTAACTCAAAATTTTTAATGTAACTCTAATCTCATTACAAAGTATTATAAAGATTCTAATTTTTATAAAATTAGCCACACACAATACTGTAGCACATAAAGTGCAATGCAGCCCAGTAAATGAACAGAAAATATCTTGATTGCCTTAAGATGCATAACCTCTACTTTACAAACCATTGACCTAGGAAATTTAAAAGGACCTTAGACTGAGATCATACAAAGAATACCTTCTTTCTCTGTTCTTGTCCTCTTCGAATGTTGTCTACTTCTATCAATCGCACGTCTTTCTATAAAAACCTAGCTGTCCTGCATGAGTCCGCTTCCCTCCCTTCCAGCTAGGTGCCAAGCCATGTTGGCTTCACATCCTGTCCACTTCACATCTGTGCTCCCTTTTAAACCCTGCCCTCTTCTTCCTTACTGTAAGCACCTTATTTCGGCCCTTTAATACTACTGTTTCTGTCTTCTCTTCATAACTAAGTGTTCCATCTCTGTTAAGGCTCATCTCCATTCACTAACTCCTTTTTACCTCCTTTTCATTCTTCATCTCTTGCACTTTGATTTATATTCTCACATCTCTACCACGTCTGCTCTAGCTGAGATTACTAATCCCCTAAACATTCAATGGACGCTTTTCAGTTCTTAGGGTGCCTGTCTGTGGCATTTGATATGGTCGGAAGCTGTCTTCAGCTTGATACCTTTTCTTCTCGTGGCTTCTGTCATACTATGTTTTCCTGCTATTTCACTTACCTTCCAGGTTCTTTACAGCCCCCTCTGTGGCCTCCCTTTTCTCTCTTTGGCCCTAAATGTCAATGATCCTCAGGGTTCATTTAGTTTGAGGTCCTCTTCTCACTCCTCAAAGTCTTTAGTCGAGAAGAACCCCTTATTCTAACCTAGTTAATCTCTCCCCTTCCCCAGTACTCACCTATTCTTTCCCTTTCTGCTCTGATCATTCAGTCCTTACTTTCTAGGTTCTTTCTCCATTGTCATCACCAACTCAGTCACAGATCTCTGGTACTGCTGCTTCAACTGAAACGGCATTTTCTCTTCCTCCCTGGAGCACTTCAACTGTACCTTTCATAAGTGTCTTTCCACAGCCCATCAAGCATTAGAATTATTTATGTAGCCTGTTATCTCCCTATGGGCTGACTCCATGTCTAATTTATCCTCTCCTTCATTGGCATTGAGTATAGCTGGAACTCAATACATGGACTGAATAAAGAATAAGTAAGTAGGGATGTTTAATATTATGATGGCACAGTTACAGGCACTAGGAAAAGGTCATTTAGTTAGCAACATCCAGAATTACCTAGCACACTCCAAAGTTAAGGACCGAGACCACTAATTCCTGTCCTGTTGAATCTACAGTGCTTGACAAGGCATCTCGGTGAGTGATGAGTGTGGCACGGATTCACTGAGAAGCAGATACCTTTTCCACAGTTCTGAATAACTGGACCCTAAAATACAGAAGCACATTTACAAATATGCAAATTGTAATGGTTGTGTTTTCTTGATTACTTTCAACGAACCATTTATATGTGCATCAGTACTGTTTTTTCACATGACTTTATAATATTTTAGACATTTATTATGCATGACTTCACAGTTCTCTACTTTGGCAGGGCTCACTCTGAAATAAAATTAACATTAATGATTATTAATAACATTTTAATGGAGCATTATATTAACATGTGAGAAGATTAGGGCTTATTACTAATATTCCTCATATGATAATTCCTTTAACAGTTTTAAAATTTATTATGCCATTATATTGGCCCCTTTTCCTAGAGCATTGCTTGGGTTTACAACTTCCAAAACCACTATGTTTAATTAGCTAGGAAGACTAATAGCAACAAAAGCTATCATTTATCGAGCACTATGTTACCCCAGGCCCACTGGTAAGCACTTTATGTGTTTCATTTGCTTTGGTCCTCACAGAACTGTGGAAAGTAGATAATGTTATTTTTCCCATTTTACATTGAGGAATATGAGGCTTAGATAAGTAAATTTTTTCAGGGTCATAATCTAGAAGTAATGGATCTAGGTTTCCAAAATAAAAGTATCTGACTCTAGAGCCAGTCTTTTAACTATGCTTATTTAGCTTCTAAATCACTCTTTCAGTCAAGGATATATTTGAGTAGGTCATACCATTTCCATTCAGTTTGCCAGTTTTCATATTTAACATCTAAGGTCATACAGTATTGTACTGTAGAAAAAATCCTAAATGTTCCCAAATAGAGAATTCATTAAACACTGGGGTATGCAGTATGTTTACTGTATTTCCATAATGTTTTATTTGAGAAACATTAGCTTAAAAGAAAATGAGATAGGTTTTTATTGTACAAAGTTGGCTTCATTTTAAGTGCTCACAAAATACATTTTAAACAATCCATTCTAGACTCTTGCCTGGATTCAAGTTCTCTGACCTGCTTTTGTATAATATATCAAGAATAAGTTTTCACACCTCTACTCTTTCAAAACTGCAATACTTTGTGATTTTTTAAGGATGTCAGTGTAGACTGATGAACTGATATTGTTTCCTTAAAGTTCCCAATAAGTAATATTTGAAAGCTAAGAGACAATTGAGACAGATAGAAATTCTTACAGCCTTATGGATTTGGGGCTTCTGTTTCCTCTTACCAGCATTTGTCCTGCCTTTTCTCTCTGAAGACCATTCTCCTTGACAAGGGCAGAAAAATCATCAGACTTTATCAGGTCTGTTCACTGCTTGTGTCTGGCAGTATTATGCAACTGGACCTGAGCAACAGGCAAATCTGTACCTTCCTGGGCCTTTCTCTTACTTGGAATATAAACAATTGAAACTTTTAAATACTTGTCTTTAGCAATTTTCACTCACCTCAATTCATTTGGGGGCTTAGACTCCCTGATGATATTCTTTAGAAATCGCTGCTACTTTCTAGGTATGTGCTCCTCTTTAATGTACTCTTTCACATTGAAATCTATTAGAAAGCTCCCTTTGGGCATCCATGTAACTTCTAAATTGATGATTCTGGATCATTTTGAATTAATGAACCCCCTTTGAAAATCTGATGAGAACACTGCATATTTCACCCCAGAGTAATGCACTTGTACATTCAAATTTCATATAAGTTCAACAAATTTATAAACCAATGACTTTCATCCATGGATCCTTGTGGATCAAATCTTGATTAAAATCCCCATTATTAGAGATTTTCTCATTTTCATCTTCATTAGGATTATCAAAATGTGTTAAGGCAATATAATATTTTTCTCTTTTTGAGACAGAGTCTCGCTTTGCCACCAGGCTAGAGTGTAGAGCGCAGTGGCATCATCATAGCTCACTGCAACCTCAAAACCCTGGGCTCAAACAATCCTCCTGCCTCAGCCTACCAAGTAGCTGGGACTGCAGGACGGCAGTCTTATGCCACCATGCCCAGCTAATATTTCTGTTTTTAGTAGAGATGAGGTCTTGCTCTAGCTCAGGCTGTCTCAAACTCCTGAGCTCAAGCGATCTTCCACGTCAGCCTCCCAGAGTGCTAGGATTACAGGTGTGAGCCACCGCGCCTGGCCTAATTCTTAATATAAATAATTTAACTTTGATAATTTAGGATTTCACATCATGGGTTCATACCAGTCTTTAAATATTTTGAAAACTGACTTCATTAGATTTGGTTACCACCTGCATTTTCTACCACAGTTGTTTTTGTATTGTTGATTCATTTAAGGCTGCGTGTATAATAAAAAAAATCAGGGCTTTGAAATATAATGCTAACCAGGGTACTCAATACTCTAAGCTAGTATTTTTCTCTGCTAAATGTGATCAGGATCTACCTCATTGTTTGTTTGTTTTTTAATGGGAGGGAATTAGATGGGAATGTCAGCTCCCAAAGAGAAGGAACGTCCTTGATATTTTTAATGTTCCTTAGCACTTGGCTAGAGAAGTGCTTGGCACATAGTCAGTGCTTAATGAATATTTATGGAATGGAGCAATAATGTGCATAAAATTCTTAGCAGATAGTATGGCCTTAGTAATGACTCTGAATCACAATTATTATAATATTGCTTCAGGAATGAAATCATCAAGAGGCAAGTCAAGAATTATCTGGAACATGCCTTTTATCTGAATGTCACTTGCAGGTGTTTAACTCATGGAAAATTCCCATTACTACTTTATTTTTGTCATCACTTCCTCAGAGATGCCTTCCCTGGCAAACCTAGCTAATGTTACCTGCTCCTGTCCTCAGCCAAGAATACTCTACCATATTACACAGTCTGAGTTTCTTCATAATCTGAAATTACTTTATGTGTTTAATTTGTTCTTCATCTCTTTCCCCCACTACAGGGTAAGTTTTTGACAATAAAACTTTGTCTTGCTCAATGTTCTATCTGTAGAGCCAGGCACATAGTAGGCACTCAACAAAAATTTGTTAAAGAATGAATGATGTATAACACTTCCTCTTCCTAGGAATACAGTTTTCTCCACACCTGCTAACATGTATATGTTCATGTCACAGGACATGAAGCTCTACTTCTTTCCATTCTAGAGAGTCTGACTTAGTCATTTCATTTTCTGGGGACAACCCTGACATCCATTCTTCAGATCCTATTCCGCTGTCTCTGTTTGCCATGCTCCAAATACTGAGTAATCTGACTCAGCATCCATTTCCCCCTGTATCCTTACAAACAAAGCCCGAGTTTTATTCAGTTGTCCACAGCTCCCCCCTCCTCAGCCACAGCCATTGCTTCAGGGGATGGTCAGGCCAGCTCCAGGCCCAGGGAATGGGGCCTGAATGCTCTAAGCCAATCATATAGTCTCATTCCCCTTTCTGGTAATTGGTTTGAGTGTGTGCTCACAACTCAATGTTGGCCAGTGAGATGTTAAAGGATTTCCTGAGGTTTCAATGAATTGGTAACCACATAGACATACCACCATAGTGTAAGCTTCAGAGCTCTGGAGAGTACTAGAATATAAGAGTAAAAGAGAGCAAGAGTGAGAGGAAAAGGAACGATGAACACACATGAGACTGAGAAAAGAATGAATGAAAGAATGAGAGGCAGAATCTAAAAGAGAGACTATAAAAAAGAGAAAATAAGGGATGAAGAATAAGAGAAGAATGTACATAAAGTTCAGTTAACTGAAAAGACGCAACTCTATGATTTCCAAGAGGGTGAACAAATAATAAAAAATTACTCTCCTGTTGAGCTTCCAGCAAGAACTTCCTGCAGAAGCAATACATTCAAAGTGGACTTTGCTACCTGCTGTTTACCATTTAATGACTACATAACAAACTTATATTTAATTTCTTAGATTATCTTGGAGACCCAAAATATGCCTTCGAATTATTTATTGGTAGGATTTAACAAACAAGCTGTGTCATAAGTATCCAGAATCCTGAAGTTTCTATAGCAATGTTTGTTGTTGTCATTGCTGCTGCTGTTGTTTAGTGATGTTCAGCATCTATTTGCATGACATCATTATACACTCCCTGTGAGGGATGCCAATCAATGGCCACAGGTGTCTGGCATGTTCTGACTATGGCCAGGAGACCTGTATCATTAAGATAATGACCAAGAGTCATCCTGCTTGGCTATGTGTTTGAAATCAAAACAAGAGGCAAAACCAACATAAACATGGTTAATTTAAGGTACTTTCCCTCTATTTATTAAAGCTAATTGCAGGGCTGGCTTACAATTAGCAATTGTCCAAAGGAATCAGATGCCCATGACACTTGATCTAACAGAGTGCCCATGGCATTGCCCCTAGATTTAATGTTTCCAGGAATGGATTTCATTCCTGTGATGTTACGGCTAGAAATACTCCTACTGTAAAATAAGTATCAACAATATCTTGGCAATACCAAAGCAATTCATGATTTTTATGATAGTCTATACTAGTGTCTAGCATTAAAACAATACAGCTGGAGGCTAATTAACAGATGCAGGTAGGATGTTCCATCCTGTAAGAGGGAGGTTGCCTGTTCCCTCACCGGCTGCTGGCTGTAGCTCTCATACTGATAGCATGTTGTTGCCAGTGTTGCCACCTCATTAGAAAATTAGCTTTTAATTAACTTTGGAAGCTGTTGCAAAGGTTTCGATAGGAGGCATACATTTGTACACATCTTGTTGCAGAATTAAACCGCCCCTTCATGTTTCTAATGGGCCTCTCCTGCCTTGCAGAAAAGCAGCAGTCTAGCCGCTTGCAGGCAGCCACTCCGTGGGTAGCAGTGGCCACGCAGTTCCAGCCTGCTCCCAATTACAAAGAGATATCCTTTAGTGCCCTCGTGAGAAGCCCCTTACTCCAAGGCCACTTGAGACATTAAGCAGCAACAGAGAAGACCACAATCCCAGATGCTCCCCTTTCATTCTTCTGACCCCCAACCTGGCTTTAATGGCACATAGTCTGGGAAGAATGGGACTTACCTCATTTTTATATTTAAACATCTCTGCCTGAGCACAGTGGTGATAAACCTACAGACAAGATAAATAGCTAGATTATCACTCTTCTCCCCAGGGGAAAGTCATGCTGTCAATTAGGCTAATGGGGGTTCCAGGTTCAGCTTTGGCATGCCCTAACACCAGGGAAGGCTTTTTGCCCTGGATAGCTGCAAAGCCCAAGGATGAATTTGAAAAGTGGCTATGACCCTAGGGTGGCCAGCTAGCAAAGGGGAAGTCAAGAAGCCTGATGATTAATCATCTGCCACAACAATGGGAGGGTGAGGAAGATGAGGCTCAGGAGACCAGATCTTTTGAGCTTTATTATAATTATACATTGCCTCTTTCAATTCTATTTGGTGGCTTAAAAGGAGATACGGGTGCTCTCTGTTTAAGGAGTGAGGCTCCATCCTTTACTAAAAATAAGTATTCTTTTGTCATACTTTTTCAAAACACTTATTCTGACATCTCATTTGATCTTATGCCAGTCTCTGAGGGACTCAGTGCAGGTGGCATTTTTCTCATTTTGCACATGATGGAGTGTGTGACACAGCAGAGGTTAGTAATTTCCCTGTGATCACACAGCCAGCTGGTGATGGCACCAGAATAGAATCCAAATAATCTAACTACCCTAAATTTTTATTGATCGATCTCCACTGCATACATAGTACCTCCCCTTCCAACCATAGAAATTAAGTTATGACCTGCTAACACACTATTTTTGTAATTTTATCCATTATGTTGCTATGCATAACAGACAAACCTACAAACCTAAATAGTAACTCCTGGCAAATACAGCCTGTTAAATAATAAAATAATTTATTTAATACAAATTTGGAAAGCATAGTTTTAGCCCCGATTTTTCCTACAGTTGGGAGAACATAAGGGTGACATTTTTAGATGCTGGTATTTTCCATTCAGAGATAGGCTCTTTATAATGTGGAGGTTGGATTGTGAACAGAGTGACCATATATTCTGTTTTGCCTGGGAAAATCCTAGATTTGAGCTATTGTCCATGCATTTCATTGGTTTTTGCACTTATTCTGAATATAAATGGCCCAGTCGGATAGTAAATTTTATGGCACCCCAATTTTAAATCAAAGATTTATCTTCTATCTATATTGTCCCACGAAGGAACCAACCTTTCCACAGTTTAACTTTTGGAATTTTTCAAGAAATACTTTATTAGTCATATACTTCCAGTGCTTTCCTGAGAGCAGATGATGGTCATGATAATGGTGACATTTCCTGGTCATTAGCTCTGTGCCAAATCCTGTGCTTCATACTTTACCTGTATTATTTTCTCCTTTAATCATCCCTAAATCCTCCAAGGTGGTTGCCATTATTACTTATATTTTACATATGAGCAAACTAAGCTCATGATTACTAAATAACCTGCTCAAGATCCAACAGCAAGTAAGTGGCAGAGCCAGTATTTGAACTCAGTCTTTCTGGCTTCAAAGCCCAGACTCTTAACAGCTATGATTTTTCAGAATAGGCAAAGTGTCAGTACAGATCCTCAGGCTCTTATCCAGTGTTTTTTTGACTTCTACACTTGGCGAAGCCCACAGTACTATCTCAGACCTGCAAGCCTGTTTTCACCAGCTTTACCTAAATAATTGCTTCTCATGAAATGCATATTCCTGGGCTCTTCCTCAAAGACTCTGATTTAGTAGAACCTACAAATTTCCCTTTTAATAAGTCCCACGGGTGATTCTGATGTTAGCAGTTTCTCATTCATGCTTTGAGAAACACTGACCTATATATTTCTAAGTATTTATTAATACTATGTGCAAAAATTTGGGTCTGAGTAGAGATTACCAAGTAGGCTGGGAGAATCATGGATAAATCATCTATTTCATTGAAACTCCTGAAATGAAGAACAACAATAATGACGTATATCAGGCACCTACTTTGCATTGGACATTTTTCACCTATTTTATTGAATTTAATCTTTCTAATGATGTGTGTGTGTTTGTGTGTATATACATTTTACCAATAAGAAAGTGAGACTAGGAGAAGTAAAATGTCTTTTGATAAATTATACATCTCAGTGGTAGTATAGCAATACAAACCTGGATAAATACACTTCAAATACTTGATATTTATTCATATGGATGGAAATACATAAAATTTTTAGTAATAGTTATATCTACTACATTTATGTTCTAGCAGTTTTAATTTTCTTCTCTACCTCTATATTTTCCAAATTACCTTCAATGAGCAAGGGTTATTTTTGTAATTAGCAGTGCAAAATATTATTTTTCATTGTTTGGGTTTTCAGCAAAAAGCCATCGGGGTTAAGGGGCGCAGACAGAGCTGGATGCATTATTTGAACAAAGGAGGTGGAGCTCTAGTGTAGTGACAAACTAGTGTGTCTTCTGGCCAGAGTTATAGTTTGACTTCTTTAGGATATTTCAAATGTTTACCACCTCCCGACTAGTCACTTTGCTTATTTTAAAGTAGACCCTAGTAAACTTAGACTTTGATTTATATCTATATTATTGGCCTATACATAGGTTTACTTTTCTGTTGTTAAAATTTTTATTTTCACTGTCCTGTTGAAAAATATAGGGTGTTTTTTTGTTGTTTCGTTTGCTTTTTAGGAAAATATCTGCTTATATATTGTATTGGCTTTTCACTTTCAATGTGCAGAACAAACTTAAATTTGAATTCCCAGTTCGCTGAGGACCACGAGATAATGAAATAAGGGAGATCTGGAATGTCGAATGTGATGTGCCTTCCTCATCGAAAAGGGTGGGAGATCTCAGCTGCATCCACTGTCTTGGGCACCCCAAAGGAAAGCTCAATCTTATTGACACAATTAACTGACAGGTAAGACCTGACAGTCCCCATCCATTATACCTAAATCTGCTGAAATGTCACTATTGCTCTTTGGGGAGCAGCAGCCCACAGAAGGGCTGAATCCAATAGGCAGTGAGGAAATCACCTTTGCTAATGGAGCCTTTCCTGAGGGAATTGCCAAATTTGTGCTAAAAGCAGCTTTCCCTGCCCTTCTTTCTAGGAAGGGACAAAATGGATGGAAAAAAGGACCAATAGATTTTGGGTCTCCATCATGTCCCTATATTTGTTTACAGCCCACACAAATCCGTATCAAAGTAGAGTGAACTCTATATAATGAGAGAGGGAACTGCATCTCTTCATCGTTACCAGAAATTCTAACATAACCAAATTCTGAAAGTTAACACGTTTTGAATGCATGCTTGTTTAATATGGAGAATTGAATGGTAATACTAAAAGAACGTGATATGTGCCTCCTCAAAAAGCCTATCTTATCTTGAGCTGCACAGCAGGAAGTGTCTGCTTCTCTTCCGTCATTATTTTGGCCAAAGGCATTATTGAGTGGGAACAGCCCTCTCTGTTAATATCAGACACATCCTTTCCTTGAGATCCCCAGGATCATTAATTAATAATTTTTCATCCTACAATACTTTCTGTTCTCCAAAATCTCTTGGTTGATCTGCAAGGAGGAAGAGTCAGAGCCCTAAATACTAGATCCTCGAGAGAATATAGATATAACATATCCTAAATATAAACCCTACATATCGGAGCTTACTGTGTAATAAATCACAGATGTGGAGGAGGAATCCAAAGGCAGGAGGGGAGGGGATGGAGATCAGGTCTTCAGATTTATCTTCGAAGCTCACTCTTCTCAGCTCTATCGGTCTGAGCCGTGCTCCACAGCAGTGTCACCATTGCTCTGGGTGGGGATTGGTTATTTTTCTGGAAATGAGCCCCCTCTTTTGGCAACATGTTTAACCCTACCCATGAGGGTTTTTTTTTTCCAGTTTGAGAAATGTTACTTCCAACTTTGTGCCCTGGAATCCTTTTCACCCCACACCAGATCTTCCCACACTCTCTACCCAACCCTCCATTCCAACTCAGCCAATAATAACTTTTCCCTCAGGATAGCAGTTATAGACAAAACTGTTCACTTTGCCATCTACCCCTCACCACTTGCAGTTTCTCCAAATAACATTTGTCCTGCTAAATCCTGGAATTTTTTGTTTTGCTTAATTTTAAACATAAGAAAATAGAGGTGTTATTTCCTTACAACTTCTACTTGAATGGTTACTCAACCCAGGAAATTCAGAATATCACATTTGATGACACAGTGAGTTGGGTGATGCAGTCTCTTCAGGGCCTCTGGTGTCAATTTCACTCCCTTCCATCCTCACTGCTTCTTCCTCCAGCCAGTCCCTCATCATCCCAACCCACTTGTTGTCTTGTTGTCAAGTACTGCCCTTCTCCAGCCCATCCCCACCACTTACCTTTGTAAAGCAAAGAAGTGATCATTATATTGCCTTGCACCAAAAACTTTATTAAATGGAAAAATATAACAGCACATTAAGAAGAAATAAAAAATAGCCTGTGCAACTCCTGTGAACACAGTTGACGTATCATGGGGGCCTGGGGCATGATCATGTGAGTTCAGTAAAGGTACTGGATTGGGGCAGATAGGGCAGCAGAAACTAACAGGTAAAGATACAATTTAGTGTCCAAAGACAAGGTAAAGGGTCATAATGCAGACATTGGGCAGCTCTGGGATTCCTGGATTCCTGTGGCGCCCATTTAGCTGGCTGGAGCAGGGAATGGGTAGATAATAATTATCTAAGAGCTCTGCCCAGTCACCATAGGGCTTTGGCTACCAGTTTATGTTATTAGTTAGGACGCTTGGTTGAAAGTGACTAAATTAATGCATATTAACTTGGGCAAAGGAACCATTTATTTCCTCACAAAATTGGGGAATGGTCAGGGATATAGTTAAATCTCCAGGGAAAAATTGGAACCTTGAACTCTGATCCTACCGTCTTTCTCATCTCTGTTCTGTTTTCCCTCTTTTTCTCTTTTTCCTCTCCTTCCTCCTTCTGTCTCTCTTTCTCTTCTCCCTTTCTTAGCGTATTGCTTTTTTTCTCAAACCATTTCCATAACATATGTAAAGCAATTTGATCCTCAACTGACTTTATTCTCCATATTTCACAGAGTCTTACAGAAAGGGCTATATCTCTTTTTCCATTTCATTTCAAAAAGTTCTACAGAAGGTTTCCGATTGTCCTGACCTCACAATCCAATTGGAAATTGAATTGACTGGGAAGCAGATGGAAGAAAAATATGATTGGCAATTTCCACTAAGGTATGTGGTTACTATAGGGGGAGAAGCATCTCCTTCAAAGAAGGGAGCGCTGGTTCTGCAAGGAAGGCCAGTGTACCAAACTACAGGGAGGTTGTTCTATTAAAGGGAGGATAAGAAAGAAACAAATACAGCCAACGATAAATTCATTTAACTGGAGCATATGGAATAGTTGTGGCCCCCAGGGCATGAATGTTTAGGCACAGTCACCTGGACAGTGGGCCCCCTATCTAGATGACAATAAAGAAATGGTAAAACTGAAATGATAAAACAGCAGTGTGATGTCTACACCTTGGCAGGCATATTTAGGTCTAGGAGACCAATTTAATGTCAAGCCCTTCAGGTACATATACAATCTTGTAAGTCCTACTTCATATCCATCTGGGCTTGTCTGACCTTGGGAGAAAGAGTGAAGTGGCGACATGTAACTTTGGCACTCAATCTTCATTCATTCATTTCTCTAGTAAATATTTATTAAGTGGCGTATATGTGCCAGGCAGTGTTTGGGGCAGTGAGTACACTGTAACGAATGAGACAGAGGCTTTTACTGCTCACAAGGTGCTTAGAAGACACCTACCATGTTCCTACTATATTTCATTTTCCCCAGTTTCCACTCCTGCAATGCAATGTTGAGTAAGTAGGGAAGTGTCATAGAACCCCTTCTTTCCTACACAGGTGTAGATTTTAACAGTAGACCGACTTTCAATACAATGCCTAATGTCTTGAGTCTTTATAAAACCATCTTCAGCACTTGGAATTTCAGTCTGTGGTACATGTGCAAAGGACAGACTTTTAAAATTACTCTCTGATAAGTTGCTTCCTTAATTAGATAAATGAGATTGGCTTTTTTGCTTATAAATTATACTATCTGATTAATCAAAGTAGCTTGCTAAATTATGCCTTTCTTCAACAGATTTCTTTCTTTTTATCCATATCTTTTTTTAAGATCATCTGCATCATTACCCTAATTAAGAAAAAAAATCTCTCTTTATTGATCCTTATTTATAAAAAGAACCTAGAAGTTTATTCTTTTCTTCTATACTGTCTGTAGCTTTTAAAGGTAAATGGCATACTTAGTTTTGGTTCCATGGCCCATGAGATTAGGATTAGGCTATGAAACTTAACCAGGAAAAAAAATCTGTGTATAATGCATGATTCAGTTATTTTTCTATAAAGCTCAATTTTAATTATGATAACATTAAATCATTAAACTATTTACTAGAGGATGTGAAAATAATATCTATTTTATTATAATTTTGAAAACATAAACATCTATTGATATTTAATTTAAATATATATATTGTCATGGTCATGTTGAGTTTGTGTTCTGAAAGTAGCCTATTTTTGATGTGGCTTCATAATTCCAATCTTTCAGGCAAGGTTTTGTAAAGAAAACAGCACAAATCTCTGGATAAAATACAATTATTTCATTAAGAAATGTAACTAAAGCAAAACAAAATAGCCATAACTCTGTAGTAACAAATCAAATAGTGCCTGGAATTATTAATAGAATTAAGGTTTTAGAACCCAGAAATTCATTTTAAGAAAAGAAAACACTTTCTGAACTAATATTTTAAAAAAATACTTAGGGTCTCAATTGTTATTTTACAAATAGGGGCTTATATCTTTCTTACTCCCACAAGAATTTTGAAATATTAAAAGAGAAATTGTACCTGAAAGTGCTTTGCAAACAGTGCTATCATGATATGTGGAGCTGTTCAGTACTTACAAGTGCTTCAAAATTTTTATTACAAAGAATGTGGATACATGGCCCCATGTGTGCCCTCTAGGGTACCAGCCATCAGATCAGCTTTCACACCAATGCACCATCGTAGCAATGGTCAGTTTAAATCAGTGTTAAATTTCATCCAAACTTGAGATAATAGGGCAGTTTGACAGATATTATGGAAAAGATGACTATTAGAACATTAAATACATACCAAAAAAAGAATTGAAACAATGAGAAAACTTTCAGTCAAATATGATAGAAAAGCATGCAGGTCTCTAAAATAGTGAACTATAAACTTCAATAAAAAAGTTAAAGTCAGTAACTAAAATAATAATTGTTACATCATCCATTAGTAGAGTGTAAAGCCAGGAATAAATAAACCCAATTAGTACAGGAAAAGGCAGGGAAAGCAAAAAAGATAATCATAGTAAAACGTATGATCAATATTTAAAAAGAAATAACCACAATAAATGTGGTTTTGCTTTTTGAAAGGAAAATCCTCATAATGGGTAAGGAACTAAATCCCATTTAGATGCTAATTATAAGAGAAACACCTAATGAATAAGGATCTCGGAAATTTGGAAGAAAAATAAAAATTTTTGACATAGATATTTTCTAAAGAAAATAGGGTTGACAGATGAAATATAGGATGATGACTTAAATTTGAATTCTAGATAAGCAATGACTTACAATAAGTATGTCCCAAGTTATGCATGGAACAAACTTATACTAAAAAGAAAAAAAATTTTCATTGTTTATCTGAAAGTCAAATTGAACTGGTATACTGTAATTTTATTTACTAAATATAGCCATGCTAAACCAAAAGAATGTTGGTCTAGCTATATTAATAGCAGATAAAATAGACTTTGGTTCAGCAAGAATTTCTTCAATAAGGCAGAAACTACCGAGCTATAAAGTGACAGATTTGTCATACTATATTAAAATTTTAAAAATTCTGATCAAATAAGACACTATAAATAAAGTTAAAAAATGCAAAGACTGGGAGAAGTTATTTCTGACTCATATAAAAGGTAAAAGATTAAAATCAAGAATTTATAAATTGTTTCTACAAGTTAGGAAAAAAAAGAAGGAAGAAGGGGAAAAACTAGAGAGAAAGAAGAAAAGCAAATAATCCAAGAGAAAAATGATCAAAGACCATGAACAGACCCTTCAAAGTACAAAAGTAAATGGTTAATATTATAAGATGATAAACCACAGTAATCAGGAAAATTAAGATTAAACTGATTAAGAGCTGCCATTATTGCACATCTATCAAAAATTTTAAATTTTGATAATTCCAGGATGAAGAAGATAAATTATAAAAACCCAATCATTGTTGGGCATATAAATCAGTAAAACCAATTTGGAATATCCTATAGTAGATACAGACATAGATTGTCAAATATAAATATTTGACAATATCTATAAGGGTGCCCATAAGCGTGACATCTTTTGAACCAGATGCTCTATTCTGAGGCATACTCCCAGAGCTGAGCTATCTAATACAGTAGCCACTAACAACATATGGCTATTTAAATTTCAACTTAAAGTAATTTAAATTGAACAGAATTTAAAATTCTTGCTTCTTAGTTCTGCTAGTCACATTTCAAGTACTCAATAGTTACATGTGGCTAGTGGCTGTCATATTAGATAGGTAGAACATTTACATCATTGTAGAAACTGCTATGGGATACTGACCCTAAAACTGTCTTTAAAAATAATTTCTGCAAGAAAATATTTCTTTTTATTTTTTATTCTTGCTTTTTTTCCCCTTACAACCTAACAGAACTGCTTCCATCTTAAGTACCAGTCATTGCTCTAGATGATTCATCTCAAAGATATTTCCCATCTAATTTAGCTGAAGAACTTTAAAAAAATTAGAGAAATATCTTACTTATAAGTATATAAATAAGTGAATGTAAATGTAAATTTTTAGGAAAGAAGCTAAAAATGGCTCATTTGCCTGAAACTGGAGGTACACGAGCATGCAGATATATTTTGTTTAGCCAGTAGTCTATTGTTGTTGTTGAATTAATGGCCAACATTTCAAAATAAATTTTCTTAAAAAAAAAAAAACTTGTCTGACTTCTTTTTAAAAATAGAAACATCTAGAAAATTGAGCCTATATCTCTTGCTGAAAAGCCTTTTCAATGCCGAGTAGTGAAGAATTTTTTTGGTGGGGCACTGCCTTCCTAGGAGATCCCAGTTCTTCACCATTTCCCTCATTTGTATTGATGTCTTTCCCCTGCAGCCTTTGGGCTTTCGGCCTCTGTTCCCTATCTAAAAAAATGATTATATTGCTTTCTAGCATACTCAAACACTCAAGGACTCCCAACTATGTTGCAGTTCTGTGTGGTGGACCACATCAACCAATGTGAGAATGAATCTTTGACGATCACACAAACTGGAAAAGGCTAAAACATCAATCAATTGAGTTGTATTAAGATATTTTAGTTTGAGTATATGATTCTCTGCGTGTGTTTATTTCTGAGGTTTTATTTATACAGACATGTCTGTATTGTATTTATGCATCTGACAACGTTATTTTGAAGAAATAAAGTAGAGGTGAAGATCCAGCCATCCTCAGATGTTAGCAGATGCACCAGAAAAGGCTCACACTGTACCATTTTGTTCATATCTGAAAGGGGTGGTTTGGGGGTGGGGGAAAGCACAGTGTAAATAAACACAATGTTTTCCAAGAGCATAAATGTAAAAATCAAGGGGCTAATTGCTTTTAAGGTAGTACCTATTTCTCACATCTGGCCTGAATTCCTTTTCTTAATTAGCCAACAAAATATTAGCATAACTATTCAGGCAGAGGTTAAATGCCATTCTTCAGGGATATTGTAAAAATGATTGCTAGTTTGTTGAGTTTGGACATGATTTAGTTTAATAATTTGGTTTCTTGACATCTTGGGGTAAGACAAAGTCAGCAAGTTTAAATGGTTTGGGAGCTGGGGACAGGGATAGAAAAAGGGGTTGATTTTAGCATCAAGACTACAACCCATAGGACGCACTTAAGACTTCCTCTGGCATAACAGAAACTTTATACCCATTGAAGAACAATTTCCCCTTTCCTCCTCTCCCCAGTCCCTGGTAACCACCTCTGCTTCTATGAGTTTGACTATTTTAGATACCTCAGATAAGTGGAATCATATCACATTTGTTCTTGTGTAGCTGGCTTTTTTCACTTAGCATAGGTGAAAATTTCTAGATTCATCCATGTTGTTACAAATGCCAGGATTTTCTTCATTTTTCAGGCTGAATAATAGTCCATTGTATGTACATACCACATTTTCTTTATCCATTCTCTGTCAATGAACATTTGGATTGTTTCCATACCTTGGATATTGTGAGTAGTGCTGCAATGAATATGGGGGTGTAGATATCTCCTTCAGATTCTGATTTCAATTCTTTGGGATATACCTGTAAGTGGGATTACTGGATCATATAACAGTTCTATTATAATTTTTGAGAAACCTCCATACTATCTCCCATAGTGGCTCCACCATTCTCTATTCCCACCAAAAGTGTATAAATGGTTCTGATTTTTCCGTATCCTCTCCAACACTCATCTTTTATTTTTTTTTTATAATAGCCACCCTAATATGGCGAGGTTTCTCTATGGCTCTGATCTGCATTTCTCTGATGTTCAGTAATATTGAACACCTGTTTATAGACTTGCTGGACATTTCTATGTCTTCTTTGTAGAAATGTCCATTCAAGTCTCTTGCTCATTTTTAAATTAGGTTGTTGGGGTTTTTTTTACTACTGAGTTATAGGAGAGTCTTATATGTTTTGGGTATTAACTCCTTATCAGATAGATAGTTTTAAAATATTTTCTTCCATTTCACAGGCTGCCCTTTCACTCTGTTGATTATTTTCTTTGCTGTGCAGAAACATTTTAGTTTGATGTAGTCCCACCTGTCTATTTTTTCTTTTGTTGCTTGAACATTTGTGTGATATCCAAAATGTTATTGTCAGGACCAATGTCAAGAATTTTCTGCCCCATATGTTTTCTTTTAAGGGTTTTATAGTTTTAGGTCTTACATTTAAATATTTTAATTCATTTTAGTTGATTTTTGTGTGTGCTATACACAATTTTGTTCTTCTGCACATGGATATCCAGTTTTTTAAATACCATTTGTGAAAGAATTTATCTTTTCCCCATGTGTGTTCTTAGTATCCTTGTCTAAGTTCATTTGACCACATATATGTGGATTTATCTTGGGTCTTTTGTGGTTCTGGACAAATTTTAGGATTTTTTTTTATTTCTGTAAAAAATGTCATTGGGATATAGTTAGGGATTACATTGAATACGTAGATAGCTATGGGAAGTGTGGACAATTTGACAATATTAATTCTTCCAATTCATGAACACAGGATGTCTTTCCATTTATTTGTATGAAGTTTCTGTTATGCAAGATGAAGAGATCAGTTCTAGAGATCAGTTCTATAATGTAGTACCTATAGTTAACTATACTATAGGTATTAGTAATACTATACTATAGGTACCTATAGTATTGTTAACTAATACTAATACTCTAGGTATCTATAGTATTGTTAACTATAGGTACTATAGTGCACTTTAGAATATGTTGAGGATAGATTTCATGCTACCAAAACAACCAAGGAAACTTTTGGAAGTGTTAGATATTGGTTATGATGCCTATGTCCAAATTCATTAAGATACATACACTAAATGTTTGTAATTTTTTTGTATTTCAATTATACCTAAAAAAAAAAAAAGGTTTTCTCTGAAAATAAATGAAGGATAGAAAAAGAGGAGTTGGGGGAGAGAGGTGTCTCTTCATTGAGGTTAGACTGTGTTGCTAACCAAAAATGATGGTGGAATTAGACCGTCTTAGAACATTATCACTTTAGACCAATGTTTTAATATTTCTCTGTGACCTGCTGCTCTCTGGCGCCTTTCCTTTTCAGTTCTATACTTTTTAAAAATATTGGCCACTACTGTCCCATTCTTTTCCTTGGTCTTTCTCTTTTTGCTACACACATGACAGAGATGAGGCAAATAAGAAAAAAGAATTCTCATACAAGCCATTAGCTGCATGCCCTCTTATCCTGCTGCATCTGCTGAACTTTTTGTCCTTTAGCTCTATCTCTTGCCAGGTTTTCTGAGTTAAAAAAAAGTCAAGCCCTTAAGCACTCTGGCAAACAAACAATAGGTATGTACACTGTCTTGAATTGTGATGCCTAAAGCCTAAACTATTAAGGAATACTAAAGTGTAAATAATATGGGCTGATTCAAAACATACATTCCATTAAGCAGCAAATCTGTGAAGCAGAACCCATTGTAGTCACATGAGTATCATAAGAATTCGATGGCAAAGAACCAGTCTACTCCTTTAAGCAGGAAGAAGTTTATTACAGGGTGTTAGATGGGTTACAAAATCATTGGGAGGACTAAAGAAATGGACTCTACACTGAACTGTCAAGAATGACTTTCAAAAGCCACAACACAGGACTGGGTCATCAAAAGAACTACTACACATTATGTAAATTAAGTGCAAGAAACTCAATCTTTCTTGGTATCCCTGTGCCTAGGTCAGAGCCTGGCACGATTATGGTTAGGAGCTCTGCCAAAACTGAACCCCAGTTCTGTCTCATTCCTTCTGCGTCTGTGATACCACCCCTCATTGTTTGAGAGAGCTTAATACTAACTGATTGTTTTCTATGCGCTTTTAATTTCTCAACTATAAAATGAACCTAATATATATTCCACCTGTATCAAGTTATTTTAGGATCAAGAAAGCAAATTCTTGCAGAATACCTGGCACAATGATTTCTTTATTAAAAAGCTTATATACACACACAACGCAGTGTTTTATTCTGAAGCAAGCAGTCAACTTGATGAATTGGAAAAATGGAAGAATGGCTGCCCTTTTGAATCACAGAGGTATTTATAATTATAATCCCATGTCTTTGAGTAAGCGTGATTGAACTGAAATTAGTGTGGGTCCTCCCTACAGAAATATTGCTGGTGAATGGCAGTGGACCAGAATCTAATTAGCTTAGATTTTCTGTACAAATTAAACACAAATGATCAGTTCGATGACTTTAGCTCTTTTTCTTATGTGATAACAGTATAGTGGGAAAAGTATGGGTTTTGAATTGGCTTGAGTCCCTGCTCCAAGACCTATGAGCTGCATAATCTTGCTCAGTGTACTTAACCTCTCTGAGCTTCAGTCTCTTCATGTGTAAAAGCATTTTGGTGGCTCAATAAAGCTCCTGACACATAGTAGGTACTCAACAAATGATAGGTACTGTTGTTGTTGTTGATTGTATTCTCTGCATTTTGATGATAGAAATATTTTTAATCTGGCATGGTACATGAGTAGAGCAAATGCTAGCACAGTCTGAAGGAGAAAGAGTACAGCTCCATGGACTATGTTCTTCCTTTTGGAAAGCCTCAAACCTTATACAGTCACCATTCTGCTTCCTTGCTCAGACTCTGACTTTTGGTTAGTATATTCTTGATTTCTGTAGTCTTATCTGTGTAATAGTCTCCATTTACTATCTTCAACTTCCCAATTAATAAACAGCACTCGATCCTTCCAAACAAAAGCAAGATAAAGTGCTTGTCTTCTGCTATTTCTGAGAGAGTAATTGGCACATTACATAGTCCTTGGAAATAAAAATATTTTTGAGTTGACCTTCACCATTGTTATTTCAAGACCTAATCTATCAGAATTCCTCAAGGAAAGGAATACTTAAATATTCCATAGGCAAAACATTAATGACGTGATGAAGTCCGAATCCATTTGCTCTAAAGAGGTGTAGGAGAACTGGCTTATTTACTCTCGATTGCTTTGATAGTAAATTTAATAACTGGCTGAGAAAGCAGAAAAAAGAACAAGATTCTTTAAATTGGCCACCAGTTGGAAATGAAACAGACCCTGCCAAGCCATTTTATGGTGTAAAATAGATTATATTATATCATATTCACTGATCATAGATCTTCTAGGTACTTCACATACTAAATAATAACATCTTACAATATACAACAATTACAAAATTAGACTTGGTTTTCTTCTGAATAGTAAAAACCATTTTCAGCGTATGAGTATTGTGACAAAATCTGTGGGTGTAGTAAGCCCTTGGGTATCAGTGAGTCTGAACTATCAAGCAAATAAAAGACACACAGCCTATATTTTCCCATGGAGTGAATAGTGCCAAACATAAATATTGCAGCATTGAACATAAAACACCCTATGCAAAAATATAGACCTTGTTTGTTTGATTCCACTAATGCTTCAAAAAAGCTTACATCAAGGGTACTATAAGTACTATATTTAAGCGTCTAATTCAATTTAAGGAGTTCTACACTGCCTATAAATTTTTCTATTCAATTACTGCCTATTTTCAATTCAAGGCAATGCATTGTTCTATGCCAACAAACCTTGTTAGGTACTTAATAATAGCAGTAATATATAAAAAGTGACTAAAGTGCTTGCTGAAAAATTAGTCATTATTAGCAATTACTGGCAACCTCTTCCCATCCCAGTTCAGATAATTAGTTCAAGGACTATTATTACTTTTTAAACTAATTTTATAGAACCCCTACTATGTGTATGATCTTGTTTAGGAGCTTTCCATGTATACTTCATTTATTCATTTTACCAGTCTTGCCAGGTAGGTTTCCTCAGAAAGGAATGCTTATCTTCTATCTTTACATTTCCATGGAAGAGGCTTTCCACATTCTCTCCAAATTTGGGGAATTTTGAAGGGAATATTTCTGGCGTAATTCTCCTGGCTTCATATTTGCTCCTCCCCAAGGGGAGAAGAATCGGTAATGTGACTTGTGAGACTTTTGCAGCCAGAGGGTCACGTCCCACACAGCCACACACTGCAGCCCCTGTGCAGTGGGAGAAGGGCTCATCTTGCCTCTCTTGAGCTGCTTGTGTCTTAGATGAGTAAGAAAAATGGATCACTTCTTCAGCACCCACTGCCCTTGCAGTAAAATGCCCAGGGCAAATTCTAGAACACAGTGTATGCTCTTGACTCTCTGCTGCCTTCCCCCTTGGGCAGCAGTTGGTGAGCATCACTGCCAGTAACTGAATCAGACACAGTCTCCAGGAAGCACACACCGAGCAAGTGCTCTGAGGCAGCTTCACAGATCCTCCTCTTCTCCACAGACAGCTGCTGAGGTCTAGACTTGGGGGAGGGAGGAGGCAGGAGACAGCCACAGTGACCTCAGTTATCAAGCACATCTTCCATTCCATCTTTACCATAGATATTTTACACTTTGGGAGTAACAGACATTCCTAAATAGGCTGATACTTTGATTTCCACTTATCTCTCTATTCTACTCCTGAGTGTCGAAGGAGATGAGAAATATGTAAGTGGAAGCCCAAACTATGTAAGTGGAAGCCCAAGAGTGGTGTATATTTTACCAGAAGATTACGGAGAGGCAGAGAGGTAAGTAAGTTGCTCCCTTTGGCCATATGAATTGGGTATGATTTAAAATAGTGGTTGTTAAGTAGGTTGTGTAAGATGATCCATTGAGTGTACAAAGAAAATATTAGAAGTTATATTTATGTTTGTATTAAAAATATTTAAGATAATAAACTTTACTAATATTTAATATGGGACTCAAAAATGACACCTGTATTAGGTTTGTGCGTCTGGCAGTCATTTATCACACACAATATACAGGATTTCTCTCCAGTCCTAAGAGATTTATAGCCTCAGCCTCACTCTCTCATTTGCTTTCAGGGTACTGCAATGTACTGAGTTGCTATATGCTTTATTAAGAGTTTTTAAAGATTATATTCTCTGGTTCTAAGTAAATGAATATTTCCACAAAACCAGATTTGCCATACTGACTCAAACAACCAAGAAAGAGACAACATATATGAAACAATGGTTTGAAGACATTGGCGATGAAGGAGCTCAGGAAATTTTACCCCAAAATATGATTCCTTGGTATAAAGAGTATTTTGAAGTACAGGCCCCTGGAAATCAACAAAGCCTTAGAGGGGGCTGATCCAAAGATCAAAAGGGGCAATTGACTTCCCTTCCTCTCCCTGTTACTTCAATATATTTCAGAATGAAACCAGACCTTGACCAAATCATTTAAAACATAATACCTCTTGGGTTAATTTACAAGTCAATCTATTTCCCCCATCCATCCATCCTCCCTAAACCCCTATATCCCCTCAACAGAATTACCTATACCCTTCATTTCCCCCCTCCCCTCTAAAAGACATGCATAAAAATATGTGAACTTCATTGGAGTATTGAGTAAATCGCTCTGTGATTCTCCCCATGTGCACAGTAAATAAACCTTTCTCTTATCAGTCCGCCTTAATTGTGAGTTGATCTTTCAGTGAACTTTTGGGGGAAAGGGCAAGTTTCCCCTCACCCTTACATTTATCAGGCAACAAAAAATATTTCTCCATAACAGATGAGAAATGGTGAAGTGAACCTTACAATTGTAATTGTCTCAGCTTATTGCCTTTAGAGAGCTTCTCGGCCACAGTACAGGGAAAGGAAACCCAGATGAAGACCCACAGACTCCTGGAATTGAGGACACAGAACTAAGATTCCAGAAAGACCAAGGATGCTAGAGTTTTCAGGACAGAGTACCAAAGAACAGAGAACTGCACAGAGAGATAACTCCAGAGATCTTCTGAGACTCCCCTTCCTCAAGTATACAGCTGAATATTGATCAGTGCATCAGTGTGAGAAAACTACCCATAACTGGGAAAAGAACCACTGGAAAATATTAGTGGGAACAATACAGGAACATACATCGGATAGGGAATGGTGCTTTCTTATTCCCATCAGCCAGACTATAAAACACTAATAATTTGGAGGCCATTGAGTAGAGGATTGATGGGTTTGTATTCACAGACTACACTAAAAACTGCTTTAATCCAATCTAACACATCTTAAAAGCAAGACCCAAAATAATCACACTATTTCCAAGTGACTTCATTTGCCCCAGAACAAAGCTCAAGAATATTTGTAACAATGCAAAATCATCCAGCAGAGCATCCAATCAAAAATTGCCAGGCATGCAAAGAAGCATGGTAAATCAGACAAAATTAACTCATATCTGACAGAGACATTAGAATTAGCAAAGACATTAAAACTTATAGCAGTATTCCATATTTTAAAAAAGCTAGAGGTAAGATTTGAACATGGAAAGTAGAGACATAGAAGATATAAAAAGGACTCAAAATCTTCTTCTAGAGATTAAAATTATAATATGTGGGAAGAAAAAATACACTGGCTGGTATTAACAGCAGATTACATATTGATGAGGGAAATATTAGTGAATGTGAAGATATAGCAATAGAAACTATTCAATGTATAACAGAAAGAAAAAAGACTAAAGTGCATGAGTATAGCATCAAGGAGATTTATAGCAAGTTCAAATGGCCTGATAATAAACATGTCATTGTTTATTATGGAGTTTCCAAAGAGAAGGGCAGAAAAGAGTTCAAGAAACAATGGCCCAAAATCTCCAAATTTGGCAAAAATTATAAACCCTAAAAATAAGAAATGAAGATAATTATACTACAGCCCATCAATATCAAATTAGTGAAAACCAACAATGAGATGGTTTTAAAGAAAAGGAATCTTAAAAGGAGTCAGGGAAAGATGAGGATGGTAGCATATTTCTCATTAGAAACAATCCAAGTGAGAAGACATTGGAGCAACATCTTTAATGTACTAACAGAAACAAAAACAAAACCACAAAACCCTGTCGACCTAGAATTCTCTACCCAGTAAAAATACCTTTCAAAAATGAAGGCCAAATAAAGACTTTTCAGACATACAAATGCTGTAGCCCTTCATCACCAGCAAACCTATACTGTGAGACATGTTCAAGGAAGTCGCTCAGGCAGAAGAAAATGATACCAGAAGTAAATATAGATCTATTAATACACAAAGTAATGAAGAGCACAAGAAATGGTGGCTACATTTGGTTAATGTATAAGATTATTTTTGTTATTTAACTCTCTTTAAAAAATGCCAAAACAAAAATAAAAACAGTGTAGTATAGGGATCATAACACATGTAAAACCAAAATATATGACAACGAGAGCACAAAGTCCAGGCAGGAAGAAATGGAAGTATACTGTTGTAAGGTTCTTACACTATTTGTGACATGTAAATAGTTTCACTTGAAGATGGGGTGATAAGTAAAGAAATGTGATATAAACCCTAAAGCAACCACTAAAATAATGAAGCAAAGAATTGTAGCTAATAAAACAACAAAGAAGATAAAATTGAATAACAAAAAATAGTTGATTAATCTAAAACTTAATGTATTTTTTAAAGACAACAGTATTTTTTTTACTTCATAAGAAAGCAAAAAGATTTGGCCAAGGAAAACCAATGGAACGCATATCATTTGTCTTGGATGTCTTAGTCTGATAAAGGTATATATAGCTCAGGGAATAAAAGGAAAATATTTTCTTATACCAGGAATCCTTTATCACTTTTTGCCACAGTGCACATGAAGGATGCCTTCAGCAGGCGTAATATACCTTCACTGAGGGAGAATTGCTTATGTAGGTGTGTTGATGAAATGCCCTGCCTTTCTCTGCCATACAAGAAAGAACTTAAAAATCTATGTGAGAGTGACAATATTGAATGCCAATCTTCTCAAATTTATATTAAAAGGAATGTATTCACACATATTCCATTTATTTCTTACTAGTAATGAATTACCTGTGATATATCTTCCAAGTTATGTGGAATCCAGACTATCTATAGTTCAGAACAACTGACTAGCATCTATTTCCCAACCACAAACCCAACCGCAGCAAGAAAACTCTTGCCACTTACTGGTCATTTCTCCCCTTAAAACGATCCTCAGTAACTTGATTTCTTCCCTCCTTATTCCTTGAATCATTGTGTCTGTTGTAAAAAACAATTTTGAAAATTTGCTAGTCTATAGCATAATTTAAGTTAAGAAACACTGCCTTAGATACTGTTTTTTCAAATATGAATTATCTTAGCTGTCTTTTTGATGGGAACTGGATGGCAGCCACCACAAGACCGAGTTTACTAATGAGACTACAGAACATGCAGTTAGTGTTCTTGACTGAGAAGAGTCCTATGTTTCAGGTTCTAGATGGTCCAGTGCCAAAGGAAAACTGACTTTCAATGAAGGGGTGTAAATATGCAGTCACTCCACAAATGTCTTGGATGACTACTTGTGCCTGGCACACTGGAGACACTGTGATGAGCTAGACAAATGACGAGCACTGGTTGAAGTTCAATCTCAGGGGGTAGGACAGCAATGAGTGAATGTGTGAGTGTTAGAGAGCTATGGCGCAGGTAGCTCTGGAAGTGGACGGGGGAAGAGGATACTTAAATGCTCCTCTTTATAGTCCTATAGTTATTGAATTTCAGGCTCATGAATTACTGTCATAATCAAAATTGCATATTTTAAAATTGCTACTTTGTTTCTCCTTTTCTTAGTTTTGTTTTTCTGACTGTATTACTCCAGCATTTTATAATTTTAATTTTATTCATCATTTTAGGTTAGAAGTTAAAAATTTCTCATTTTATGTAGTTGGTGTTTGGGTTGTAGTTCCTCTTTTCTGTGAAGGTAGTTTTGTTTTTACTCAAATAACAAAGAATTTGTATTTTTGTGTGTTCATGTATGTGTGTGCATGCACGTATGTTTGTTTATATGTGTGTGTGTGTGTGTGTGTGTGTGTGTGTGTAAGGATGCCTTAGTCAAGGACTGCATGCATCTCAGTAGCAGAAGAGATGCAATTGCTGTATTTCTTACAGCCTACAGTCTCAGTAGAATTAAGATCTTGCTTATGGTTATGGGTGATGGTGGGCCAAATTGTGGTTCTTTAACATTATTTACTATGTTTTTTAAAGATGCTCTCTTACAATTGGATGCTCAAGGAAGACCACTGGTTTTCTGCAGTTCACTATTTCATGTTTAAAACTAGGTCTGTCGACTCAGAAGTGTTGGCTGGGAGCCCAGCTGACAGGTGGCACTCACCATATTACCACGGCAGCCGTACCCTGAGCCTGGCCTGTCACCTGACAGGTGGAGCCTGCTGATGAATTTGGGATCTTTTTAGCAACAATCCCACCTTTTCAGCTGGACAGTCAGACTCACAACCTTCAAGTGTGACTTGGAAGTGCCATGGAAAAAGCCATTTCTAAAGGTACCCATCAAAAGCAAACCAGTTCTAAGAAACACCACACATGGTCTAATAAACACACGGCTGTCACTTCATTTGTACTTCATAACTCTAGACTGTTATTCCTCTGAACAAGGTATCACCTTTCCTGGAGTGGAGCAATGCAAAAAGAGTGTCTGTGACAGCTGATAGGAGAGGTGGGTCCTTTGCAATGCAAGCAAGCTTTCTGATCTTGGGCCAGTGGGTCTCACCTGTCAGCAATTGCTGACAGCACGGGGCTGACTGCCAAGAGCAGGAGCCCTGTGACTTTGACATGGCAGATGGGAGTCAAGTATAACAGCTGACAAGTGAGATGGGCAACCCAGGGAACATTCTCCTGCATTTTCCAAGGGCAGGGTTTATATAAAAGATCTATGGCTCCATTCAACTAGCCCAGTGGCTAGAACATATTCTGTAGTCCCAACAGAAAAGGCAGAGTCAAAATCCCAGATAATAACCAGGATTTAGGGCCTATTATGTAGCAGATATTTACAAATATTTTCTGTGTTCTCAGACGAACCCTCCAAGGCAATGGTCACTATTTTGTAGATGAGGGAGTGAGGATCAGTTGGATGAACATCTCAGGGCTCCACATTTTGGAACTAGCAGAGCTGGGATTAGACAGAAATCTGCCTGGCTCCCAAAGCTGGGCTATTTCCAAAATTCTCTTGCTGGCTTCTCAGAGATTTCCTGTTTCTATAGCTCGGTCAATCATTTCTACTGCACATTTGTAATAAAAGGAAGGAACTAATAATAATAGGAAGAAAATATAAACATAAAAATAAAATAATCAAATAGAATGAATATTACATGCTTTTTTCTGCTGTGTATAATAATTGGCTTGTTGCCAATTCAAGAGTACATTTTTTTTCTAAACTTAACTTATCTCAGGCAACTAGCAGAACTTTTTCAAGTACCAGACCTAAATCTGTACAGGTATAAGTTAAGGAATCCCCTTAGAAGCATGATATGCAGTTCATATATAATATAAATGTAATTAGACAAAAGAAAAATGAAAGATGCCATTCAAAAAAAAAATAAACTTCAATATTTTTCACATTCTAGGGGCTTGCAGATTTTATCTTAAGAGGAAAACTGCTCTTTTGTTTGGGAAAATATTTTACTGGAACTTTTGAATATACCAAGACAGGGCCAAGAGTCTGTGTGGAATGAGAAAGTTATGAAAAAGCAGAGTTAAACAGTGATAAAATTGTTTTAAAAAGTAGCCTTCTTGGAAGTGGAGAAGGAACAAGGTGGGAGGAGCTGGGAGGAGGAGGAGACGGGACTGAGGGGTGGACTCTGGGCCTGACAGCAGCCAGCAGAGGACAATGTCTGTTACCCTAGCTCAGGAGGGAAGAAGGGTGCTCACACAGCACAGCTGAGTTCATATACTGGGGAAGCCATGATATTGAATACTGATTTTTAAGTATCCCTCCTTTTCTGTAACAGGATTTCCTTATGATAGCACCTGTTTCTGTCAATTCTCTTAACACTCAACCCCTCTGTTTTACCAATGCCTTAGGCTCAGAGACAGAAGAAAGGGGGGCGTATGCGTGATCAGAAAAGGCCAGCGAAGGGAAGGACAGAACAGCTCACACTCCTGAGACTAGCATGGTCCTAGCAGCAACCGTGCACAAAGAATTGGGATCTTTGTGAATTCCAGGAAGACACCAGTCATCAAAGTCACGGAACTCCAGGGCAGAGCTAAGAGTGTTGGGTGTGAGCCAAGTGCCCATGGGGGAAGAAGATAGCTTGTCCCTACATCTTCTCTTTTATATATAAATTACCCCCTCAATAATCTCATCCTGTATCATGGTTTTAAATACTGTCTATGTGCTAATGATATTTAAAGCTATTGTCGACCTCCTACTTCTCACCCACCTACCCAGAACCTCCACTTGGACATCTAATAGGCTTCTCAAACTTACTGTGTTCAACACTAACCTCTTCATCTGCTAATTCTTCCCTGGCATGTCCTTTTCCTGAAGTTCCCCATCTCAGTTGATGACATTACCATCCATCCTCACATAAACCAAAAAGAAAAAACCTATTGCCATCCTTGACCCCTTTCTAACATGGATCCCATGTCTAAAATACATCTCAAATCTGACTACTTCTCAAAATCTTCACTGATACTGCTCTAGCCCAAGCCACTGTCCTAACTCTGGACTGTCACAATAGCTTCCTGACAGATTCCTTTGTCCTCACTCCTCCCTGGCCCACCTCCCCTGGGCCTCCCACTCATGTCTCCACACAGCAGCAAGTGTGAGCCTCTTACACCCTAATGCAGGGCAATTCTCTGCTCCTTCCCCTCCAATAGCCTTCTCGAGGAGGTATGTTTGTGTCTCCTCCGAGGCATCTTTGTGTCTCAGTTGCTAGCACGGTGCTTGGCACAGAGCAAGTGTTTAATAATGTCTGTTTGTTCACTGGCTACATTCGTATAATATTTTTCTATTTGTATAAGAAGGCGGTAGGAATTGAGGAGGTGTGTGCTACTAAAGAAGGTGCTATGTACTCTTCGGCAGCTTTCCTTTCAAGGCTAATTTCACAGCAAACATGGGATTATGTTTTAACAGTTTCTGAGAAATGATAGCAAATGGCAGAAAATCTGTACATTAGCAACATAGACAACTTCATGGCTCGGAAAATGAGAAAATGCAGAATCGTGATAGCATAAATAGGGGGTTTTCTATGTATATATAGCTTCCTCTTAGCCCAATCTTTTGTTTTGAATATTCATTGGGGTATGTTAGGAGCAGTGAACAATATTTCATGAGTTTGGCAAAGGGATAAAGAGCTGAATGGCTTATGTTTTTGCTACCAAGAAAGCTTATAAAATGGACCCTAAGTGGATCTTCAGCATACACCAGTCAAAGGTGATTGAAGAGTAAATTTATTTCATTGCCTCCGTCAGTTCAGGCTCCTTCTCTATTTACTGATTCCTTTTGTTTTGTGCTCCTCCATGGCTATCAACCTAATTTTCACAAGTTTTGTCCCTTTATATGTGTCCCCAAATCTCTTCTAACAACCACATTTCCCTCTTCAACAACCGTATTTTTAGAACTATTTTCTCCAGGAAAGTTTTATACTGATGGTCTGTTATTTTCAGAATATTGTGGGACAAGAACTACGTTGCTTTATTACCATATAGACTTCTAATCAGTATATCCCCAACCTTTTTACACCTTCCGAATTAAGACCTGAAGAATTTGTCTTGATATTGTTAATCTGGTGGCATTTAGCTTTTGTACTAAAATAATGGTCATAGCAACAGTAATTACGTCTGCCCATCAGCTATATGTTGAGGCATTTTTAAGGGTACTTTGCTTATGCTAACATACCTCATGAAGACAGGGAGACACAGTATCTGGCACATAGTAGGCATGTAACAAACTTCATTTGAATGAACAAATAAGAGACTGTGGGAATGAATGAGTGATTGAGCATGTGATTCAGTAACATTTAGATTTGACTTGCTAGTTCATAGACAGATGTGAAATTTGAATGCAATTTGAATATGATGTTCTAAGTAGCCAATAATTTTAATATTATATTTCAGAATGGTTTATGATGCAGGCCATAATCCTGTCACAAAGCATATGATCATTATCTAATATAGTGTTTGAAATCTTGCCAGCAAAAATTATCAATAAGAAATAATTTTTATCCTAATTAAAAGCTAACTTTGTTTCATAACCATCTTATCTTAATTACCTTTAAAGAGTTGTTTAACAGATTTAATCATTTATCTAAAAATATTATCCTATATTTCTTAGACAAATAAAATTCAGGAGACTAATGTTTTAAATTTGCAAAAAACAAAAAGTTTAAAAAGCCTCACAGTTAGCTGAATGGCTGAATGTCACGATTAACTTATTCCAGGTCAACTTATAATAGTTTGCCTAGAATTTTCTGTTTTTACTTTTTCCTCTCAGTTAGCAATCCCCAACCTTTTTGGCACCAGGGATCAATGTCATGGAAGATAATTTTTCCACAGATACAGGGAGGGTAGGGAAAGGGGGAGGCGGAGCTCAGGCCACAATGCCAGAGATGGGGAGTGGAGGCTGTAAATACAGATGAAGTTGCTAAGAGCACTGGGGCCTGTTCCCTAACTTTAATATGTCAATACGTTGTGATTTGGAAGCCATATTGTAGAATGTGTGTGTCTCCCAGTGGTAGATTTTATCATTGGTCCTGGTTTGTCACTCTCTGCTGTATCTACCCCCAGGACTGGCTACGTTATTTGTAGGACCTAGCGCAAATGGAAAATGTGGAGCCCCTTGTTAAAAAATTATTACAAAGTTCAAGACCACAACAGCAGAACATTAAACTAAACATGGAACCCTTCTAAGCATGAAATCCTACATAACTATACAAGTCACACACACAGGAAGTTGGGCCTGAGCACAGCCTTTACCATGTGACTGTGTAGCTCCTTCCTCTGGGTGTGAAGTATGTATCCCTCTCCTGCTGATGTTGGGCTTGACCGTGTGATTTGCTTTGGCCACTGGAATGTGGGCAGAAGTGACACATGCCAGGCCTGTCTAGGCCTTCAAAGGTGTTAGATATCAGCTTGTCCCTCTTGTTTTCTGTCATAGCTATATGGAGAACATGTCTCAATTAATCCATGGGGCCCTGGGAGATCAACCTGTAACACAAAGTTAAGCCCAGTGTCAGCTAGCCCCAGCCAACCTTCAGACACCAATGAGAATTAATGATTGCTGTTTTGAGCTATAGTGTTTAGGAGTGGTTTCTTACACAGTAAAAGCCAAGTGATACTCTAGATGAACACAGAATCCACCTAAGAGACCCTAGAAGGCAAAGTTGTTATTTGTTGATCCTCAGCTCTTCCTTTCTAATTCCTCTCTGACCCAGCTTAGCTCAGTTAGTTGCTGTATCAAGACCCTGACTGTGTCCTTCCCCGACCACCCAACCCCTTCAACCACCCTCTAAATCTTGCACATAATGGCTGCTTCTCCAGCTCCACCCTAAGTTCTGACAGAGGTTCGCTCCATCTCCTACCTGGGATGCCATGTCACCAGAAAACAAAGCTCCATTACACAAGGTATTTTTGTGATTGTGCCCTCTGTCTGGCCTACATATCTTCACTTTGAGTGCTTTTGGCACCATCTTCCATCCTGCAGTCAGAATGACCTTCCAAAAGCATTAACCAGTTTGCATCAATCCCATGCTCACACCTTCCTTGGTAACATTTGATAACTGGAATAAAATCTAAACTCTTTCCACTGTGCACACATTTGACCTCATCACTCTCCATGTCTCTGTTGTTCTCTATGCTACAGCCACACAAGTCTTCCTGCAAAATGCCATGGCTATTCCCACCTGGGAGCCTTTGATCATTCTGATAAAAACACACTGCCTAGCCCATCTTCAATCTCTCCCTAATATAAGGTGCCTCCACCAGTCTACTCCTGCTACTGTCCTGCTCTATTCTGGGAGAGGTCACTTATGAAGGGATATTGAAAACCAAGAGAACAGAGAATAGCACAATGTGCAACTTAACAAAAAATAGCAGTAGACAAGAAAAGGGATGAGTGACCACATTTGGGGCTGTTACATGCTCTGGTCTTTGAACCACAGACAGAGTAAGTGGTTATCTACTCCCTCAGATAAGAAAACCCTAAGATGGCTTTCCACTTATTTCCACCTTGTTCGGCAGGGAAAGTGTGAGACGGCTATTAAGAAAGAGGTGGTCCAGAATCCTGCTGCCTCATGTTTATATTTGATGAAATATTTTCTTTAAAAAATTACTACATTGAGATATGATTGACATACAATAAGCTGTTTATATTTAATATATATAAATTAGAGATCATAATACACCTGTGAAACCATCACCACAATCTATGCCATAAACCTACCCATCACCTCCAAAAGTTTCCTCCTGGCTTTTCATTTATTATTGTTTTTCTGTGTGATAAGAACACACATAGGATCCACCCTCTTAGCCAATTTTTAAGTGTACCGTGCAATATTGTTAACTACAGGCACTATACCATACAGTAGTTCTCCGGGACTCATTTATCTTGTATCACTAAAACTTTGTACCTTCTGACTAATACTTCCCTGTTTCCCCCTCTCCCTAGCCCCTGGCATTCACCCTTCTACGCTCCGCTTCTATGAGTTTTACTATTTTACATTCATCATGTAGGTGGTCACCTTCTATTTCTGGCTTTTCTCACTTATCATAATGTCTTCCAGGTTCATCCATGTTGTTGCAAATGGAAGGATTTCCTTTTTTAAGGCTGAATAATATTCCGTTATATGTATATACCACATTTTCTTTATCTGTCCATATGTTGATGGATATTTAGGTTGCTTCTGTGTCTTAGTTATTGTAAATAAGCCTGCAATGAACATTGGAGACCAGATATCTCTTTGAGATCCTGATTTCAACTCTTTTGTATATATTAATATATACAGAAGTGTGATTATTATAGCATGTAGTAGTTCTATTTTTAATTTTTTTCGGAAACCTCCATACTGTTTTCCATAGTGGCTGCACCAATTTGCATTCCCACCAATAATGTTAAAAGGATTCTGTTTTCTCCACTTTCTCACCACAATTTGTTATTTTCTGTTTTTCTGATAATAGTCATTGTAACAGGTATGAGGTGACATCTCATTATAGTTTTGATCTGCATTACCCTGATGATTAGTGATATTGAACATGTTTTCATATACCTTGTGGGCATCTGTATGTCTTCTTTGGAGAAATGTCTATTCAAATTTTTTGCCCAGTTTATAAACAGGCTTTTTGCTGTTAATATTTCTTGATTCTGGCCAAAGGCTGTCCAAATGTCTTAATTTGGGGTAATAATTTTAATTAACAAAAAGTTAGTATCTTCAGAGTATTTTAACGAGAATATGAGAGAGATTATATCAGAACCTATTAATCATATACCTTTTTAAATTGGAATTTGATAACATTCTTTGTTTTTTCATTGGCTTTATCTTTTCATATTTGACCTTATGCCCCCATTTTTAATTCACAAATCATCCTTCATAAAGGTAAATTTCTTATAAAAATTCCTGTTAAAATTTCTCTGTTCTTCACCAAGGAAAAATGACAATAGCTTTTAATTGTTTTAAAAAGAACAGCCAATATTAATACTGCTTACTGTGATTATGAAAAGGAAGTAGGAATTTGTGAAGAATAAAGAAACATTGTACTAGACAGTTATCATAGGAGACATAGAGAGGACTTAGAGTCACAGTTTATGAGTCACAACTCAGGTCAACAGGGGTAATGATTAGAACTGTGAGTTTGACCACAGCAAGGGACTATGGTATAAAATTCACTAAAGCTTTGTCATCTTAAGAAGGGATCAAAAAGACAGAGAGGTGGGCAGGGTGAGTCTTCATTCTATCAATTGATGTCCGGGGATGCAAATAAAAAATTCCAAGGCTGTACAACAATAAGCAGTAGGGTAAAACGGAGCAACTTATTGATGATATGATGTATGGAAAAATAATTATTCCTTCAAATGGACGCGGGAGGTTGTAGCATGGCAGAAGTTAGTCAGCCTTTTGCCTGGATAGGAATAGAGCCTTGGAAATGCTCTTAGTAAAAAAATGGAGAACAAGCCAAAACACAGGAAGAGAAAAGAACATCATAACTTGAAAGTATCTCATTGCCCAGATAAGTCTGGGTTATAGCTGGGAAATAATGCCACTTTTAAGGATAAATGGGAAATAATCTTTTGCTGTGGTTTGCATTGTATTTATTCAGATAGTACTTTATACAAAAACCCTAAGAAAAGATTATTAACATTTAATACAAAAAATATATGGGATAAATTGATAACATATGTATTCATTTATTATCATATGAATTTTGTTTAAAGATGGTAAAATATTTCACTTGTAGAAAATTTGGAAAAGAAAAAGAAGGGGAAAAATAGAAAAAAAGATGATACTTTTGATTATATCAACCTGAGTTCCTATGTACAACTCTTATTTACATAATCTAGAATTTTAATCTTATCATTGGAAGATTTTATTATAAATTGTATCTTCTGTGGCAAGAGTTTTGTTAATGAATATGCCTATGTAGTATAGTCATGTTTACTGTAAATTATCTAGATATATAGTACATTTAAAAGCTTTTACTTTTCTTCAAAAACTAAAGCATCCTCATTTTTGAATTCTGTATTTTTATACATCTCTTGGTTGGGTGGGCAACATGGTTGAATAATTTTCAGTAAATTTTTGTCAATAGTAAACTTGATGAAACATTGATTTTTTGAGATTATCTCCCATGATAACTTGGCTAGGTATAAAATTCTTTAGTTACATCTTTTTGCTTTTAAATACTCTAAAGAAGCTATTCCATTATCTTCTGAAGTTAAATGTCATGGAGAAATTTGATATGTACATGATTTTTCTTCCGCACATGAGCTAATTTTTCTTCCTGGAAGCTTGCAGTAGTCTTTATTCTTAAAAGTTATTTTTCAGCAGGCTATATCTTGATGTTTATATTTTCACAATAATCTTCTTTTTATATGTTAATCTAGCTATTTGTGGCCTTATTTAAAATCTTTTCTTTATAAGACTGTTACCATAAGTATAACTCTATGGATGATTTCTTTCTCAGGAAAATCAGTATCTTTGATGTATTATATTATTTCATCTGTCATCAGAAAACAAGAGATTCAAATTATTGTGCTTTCTGATACTTAAGCTTGTGATTCAGTAGAACTTTCTTCAGCATCAATTTGGTAACAGGTACTATGCTAGATGAGGAAAATAGAAGGAGAATATAACATGTTCCCTGTACTAAGTAAGTTCATAAATATTCCTATGTTTTGAGTCTTAATAGTAATCACAGAGGCTACTTAGGCAGCATGTGAAAGTAGAGAATGTCTTTATTTTCACATGCTGCTGAAGTAAAAAGCCCATGAGCAGTTCTGTTGTATGCTTAGCAATAACAAAATATATACTAATACAGAAATATGTGTGTAGAAGTTTACAAGTATATCCATATAAACGGATGTTTTACAATAATAGGTTCTATGTTTATTACCTATGGTAGATGGTACATGTTGTGCTAAACCCTTTTTTAGATCATCTCTTCCTATCTTCACAATAACCCCATGGGTTATAGTTTATCTCTCTTTTATAGATGAAGAAATGAAACTGAGTTGAGTGCCAAGGCTAAACAATGCTAAATACAAATTAGACACTCAATCAAAATTTACTCAGTGAGAGAATAAACTAGGACTTAAAGCCAGGAAAGTATAAATACAAAGTCTTTTTCTTAACCACTATACTTAAAAACTCATCAAAACTAAATAGACAAAACAACACAAGCAAAAACAGTGCAATTCTAGCTAACACTCAAAAATAAGGAGACTTGCATTAAACCAACCATGAATTATGATTTTATTATCATGATCAATTCTTGATAATGGTTTTTTCTTTTATGTAGAAATTTAACCTTAATTAGGCATTTTAGCACATAAAGTGTTGATAAAACTTGACTTTGATATGAGAGCCCCAAATACGAACTCCTATAAGATTTTGATACCCAGCAGCCAATAATAAAATTAATGAAGGCTAGATGAGTGTTTTAAATCACAATTAGGTCTGAAAATTTCCATTTCAATAGGAAAATAATTTATATTTTTAAAAAACATATTCTGTAAGATTATCCAGTATTTAGGCTGATATAATTTTGCTTAATTTACACATGGAATATAATGACAGCAAAGAAAAAAGAAAATTAACCATCTAAGTAGCCTGTATACATAATGAGCCAGACACTGTGGTAGGTGACAGCTCTCAGTTAAAAAACAAAAAACAAAAAACAAAAATGTTTCTCGTAAAGCTAGTTTATATAGTTATTTCTTTCAGTTATGAGATATTAAATATATACATTTATCTTTAAATATATTTTCTGCTAATAAATAGAATGCAAATTAGTTGTGAGTAGTTTAAAACTATAGAATATACAAGAAGAACATCAATGTCACCCATTATCCCATTACACCTAGATAACAACTGTTGACATTTTTATGATACCTGCATTCTTTAAACACCTAGCACACAGTTGAGGAGGCTGGCATGAGGTCATTAGTAATGCAGTTGGACAATTTGATTACAGCACTGACTACCTGCAACAAACAAAAAAAAGTACTTGAAGTGAAATTTATATGATTTGTTTTAATCAGTTCTTTTTTGAATATTCTTTGTAGCTTGAAATGTAATAAGTAGTATTATAAAATATAACCTAAAATGATCCTACAAGGTATGAAGAGGAAAGAAAAATATTAAAAATCAGAAGGAAAAAAGAAGCCAATAAAACAGTTGTAATACAAACAACCAGTATTAATTTTCAACAGCTAAATAATAGTAATTTAAAAAGAGCATGCTACATATTTAGACCAATACAGAGATTTCCACACTTCTAACTTCAGACAAATCCATGTGAGCTCCTAAGGAGTTGAAGCATAAACAACAAAGATTTGATTGTTTTCTTTAAGAACTGGTTACACAGTTTACCTAGCTTAATATTCTTCAACAACAAAGGAGGGATTTTTTTTGGTAGCAGGGTTGTGGGTTGGTGGACGCTCCGTGGCCTGAGGCATGGGAACGATGCCCAGTTAGGAAAGTATTGCATTTATGGCAAAAATACATTTCTAAGCGGATAATTAATGGTGGCAAAAATAGGGGATCCTCCCTTCCTCCTTGGGCTTATTCTCACACTGAGGACAGAGCTTATAGCCCTGAGGAAGGCTTCTTGCTTTAAAGACCATTCTTTCTTGAAACTTTTGGTCTTTTTGTGGTTTATTGAACTAGTCTCTAAAGTTCAAGGGGGGTCAAAAGAGAAGATATCTTCTCCAAGGCATTAAACAGACATTAAAGGGACAAAGCCAGTCAGAAGAGTTTTCACAGGATCTTCTTCAAAGATTTAATCTACAAAGAGTTGGGGTTTTTTTTCCCCCTCACAAGACATTTACTTAATGACTTTAGGGATATTAATTTATATCTTTTTCCCTTTTAGTAAAAGTTAAAAACCAATCAAATTTGAACATATAAATTAATATTAGCAGTGTAGATAACCCTATAGACTAAATCAAAAGTTTGAGAGTAGAAAAAGATTGGTGACAGATTTGTATCTTGATTCCCCCCATATAGTTTATAAATGGAATATTCAATTGAAAATTTCTAGATTCATTAATAAGCACTATGTAAAAAATATATGATAAGAGCCTGCATAATGCTACCCACTTTTAAATAACCTATGCATTACATACATATGCCAACATGTAAATTTTATTCTTAGATTATTTATAACGTTACATTATTTTAGTAAGTTCTTTTGGTGCGCAAGCATTAAAAACAACAGATACATGATTTATCAAAGTGTTTTCTCCATTCATGTTATTGTAATAAATAGAACCAGATAAAGAATAGGTATATTTCAATAACAATAAAATGTATATTGATTAATATTTATCAATTTAGTCAATAGGGTAGTATTGTAATAGTATAATAATGATTATCTTGGTATGTTCTTAAAGCTATTCCTATTATATGAATAAAAACAATCTTCATATCATTTTAACATAATGTCTTATATTTTGAATCATTCTGTATTAATTACAGAATAACTTTTAAAATTTCCCATTTTTACTGTATGAATGTGTATGTTCACACACATGCACATAGATCATATGTCTTCATATAAAAGCCATGGCTTCTCTAAAATTTAATTACATCTCCCTGCAGCTTCAAATTGTGAGTGGCTTTAAATCAAGTGTGTCTTCAAAACAGGGGCAGCTTCTATTAAATTTAATTATGTTTCCCTGCATATTGCACAGAGGAGGTGTAGCCGCTAAATGAGGGCATCTTCTATTGAAATGGCACAGGAAAGATGCAAGAGCAAGGAGAATGCCCTCATGTCTCTTTGAAATGGATAAAAATACTGTTGCCTTGCCATAGTCAAAATGCTCTGGAACCAGCTTTAGTAATGTAAGACAAAGCCAAGCAGATTGAATTTTCTTGCTATTTTCACATATGATATGTACATTTTTGGAAATATTCCATTTATGTTAATTTTTCAATACATTAAATATGAATTCAAATGATTGAAATGTAGAAAGTCTTTTGCATTATATTTGAATTTCAGAACCATATGCATCACTAATTTCTAGCCATACAAAAGGGATTAAAGAAGAAAAGCAGCTTGAAATTATGCTTTCTTTTGTTAAAAAACAAACAAACAAAAAAGAATCCTAAGGATGGTTTTTTATAATCCCCAAAGGTGAAAATTTTTCTTTTTAAAATAAGAATTATTTTATACTTTGCTATCTTTTAGTAACTGCTTGACTATACAAGGCTTATTTTTATGAGTGCATATGTTGGATCATGTTTGTGTTAAATATTAAAAATTGGTTGCTAAAACATTGTAATCAAGAGAACTAATGAAAGGATCACCTGTAAAATGAGATTGATACAGAATATCACTTATTGATAATTGATATTATAAATCCAGGTAATATACATTGTTTAAATATAAAGTCTCTACAGGTGCAGGCTAAGTAAAATGCATTTTTTATGTGTTTCACAATATTTAATGATATGATATAATTTATTATTACTGTTACTATTCTTGCTTCTGTGAAAGTGGCAGGAGTTTGAGTATCTCAATATCCATCTCCCTCAAGGACATGGAATTTTAAAACATGTTACCGTTTGGGGGTATAATACTTAGAGAAATAGGCCTAATTAATATAAACATTACCAAAGTTTATGTTCCCCAAACTCACTCAGTAGAATGGTCTTTTCTTTCTTTGCTTTTCCTTCTTCTATAAGTTGGGGTCCTTTCCTAGAACGAAAGCAAAAAATAGCCTTTATCCTGAGCAAAGTAAAATCCTGGCCCAGCATTTTCCTAACTTGTCTAGAAATAAAATTAACTCACACAATTGGCATTTCTTTTGACATGCAGACCTCTGTAGTGTGATCTTCTAGTCTTGAGAATTACCAAGCATTGGAGCAGACGTGTTTACATATGAAATATGCAAACTTGTGATCTTAGAGGGGATGCTCTTGCAACTTGCTATTTTCTGAGCTGTATAGAAATGTCTTGGAGACAAACACTGTAGGTTTGTCTCCAATACATTTTTACCTTAAAGTACAAACATTTTGCCTTTTTACTTTAAAGTTGTACATATAATCTTTTAACTTGGTTTAAAATAATGATTTCAAAGATCTTGCCAGGTGTTGGAGGTGTACCTACCCAACCATATAGTGCTGAAAATTTGAAACAATCGTCTTCTAACTTACTGGAAACTTCTAAAAGTAAGAGAAATCAGTCTTCAAGAGTTAAATGTTTATTATAGCCTTTCTCCACTGGCAGAAAATAAGAATAAGATTTTCAACTTTAGAGATTCTATTGCCTATATTAGCTCAGATTGAGATTTCTCTGAAAATTTACATTTAATCAGTTGATTTTGTATTATTCAGAATGCATGTTTATCAGGGCCCTTACATGCCATTATATTTTCTGTTAAATTTATCAACACATCACAACTTAATAGGCATAGCTTGTAAAAGTGATTTGTAGATTATTTGTTTAAATTATGGTCATTGGACTGATTGGCTGGCTGTTCTAGAGTAAATGCGCCCAAATAAATTACAAACTGAGACGTTCATTAGTAAATTGGGGGCGTGAGGGTAGAAGAAGTAAAACCAGCTGAGTGCACAGTGCTTAGCTGAGTACTGATGTACTCAGGTACCAACATCTGTTACCTACTCCCAGGCTTTAATGAGTATCTTTATTCACTAAATAGCAGTAGAAAAGGTTCCATTTTCATGGCATGTTAGAAGGTGCTATATCCATAGTACTGTATGTATATATGCATTAAATTGCAGAGCTTTCTGCATTCCATTTCTACTATGTCTAAATACTGTATAAAATAAAATGATTAAAATGTCACTAGATCCACATGCATTCCATTTTTGCAATAGCATTTCTTTCTACAAAAGAGAAATGCTGTTTAATTTCAATGTGATTGTGAATTTTGTAAAATGAGGATGTAATAGCATTTTACTTAAACTTATAGCATCTTCTGCTCATATTGTATTTCAGAATAGTTTTTTCATAATTAAAGTGTCAAAAAACACATTTGTAACAAGAATGATGAAATTCCTTCTGAATAATCCGTCAGCAAATAATAACCTGCAGTTTCTGCTCTCAAACAGAATCATTTAATACCTTGCAATCATTTGGTTCTTCCCTCTGTTTTCTTTTTTATTGTTACTCTTAGAAAATAACTTCCTATAACAACTTAAAACTATTTTATGGGCTAAGTGGAAGTTTTTCTTTAGCTGGAATGTTATATGGTTAGCAAATGTTTCAATAAATATGTAAACTGCTCCTCCCAGAATCCCACTGGATGCCTTCCAATCTAGAGCATTTCCAAAACAATAAACAAGGCAAACAAAGATTGCTTCAGAACAATCATAACTTCTCATTTCCCCCCAAACATTGTCCAACCATTCTTTTTTATTTTATAGATGAAAACAGAAATTGTACAGAGTTGAAGGATTCCCGATCATGTTGGCATTTAAATGTTATAGCATATTATGTTTTTGAAATATTGAAGTAGTGGGTCAAATTATTTCAGTGGATTTTCTCCTTCTAAGATCCTGTTTTGATTTTTCCCTTTTAAAAATGACATTCATTTTATGTTTATGTTTTTAAAAAATTAAATTATAAAATGTAATATTTATATATATGTATGTATACCTTCCAGGAATTGTAATAAAATACAAGTATGAATAAGCAAGAATCGCCCATGTAAACAACTTAGCCTGTATCGTTAGAATCATGTTCTGTTGGCTTAATATTTTCATACTATATATGCTTGAAACTTAGCTTTTGGAGAATTATTGGATCAGGCACTCTATGGTAGGATGATAAACATGTTTATACAGCCCATACATAGTGAGTTTTCACATATCTCTCCTTTGCATCTAGTTTAGTACAGTATTCAGACTGTAAAAACTGAGGAACCGTAAATCGTTTTATAATCTATCTTAAGATTTTACCCCAGCACAGGTCAAGCATAATTGCAAGAGGGAAAAAGAAAATCTTTTTAAATAATTTATTCTTTTTAAAATGCTTGTACCATCTACTGCAGCTGCAAAACCATAATGCTTTCATTAAGGATCACATCTGGGCTGAATTAAAACAGGAGCCTTTCCCAGCCCTGGAGTGTTTGTCAGGTTGAAAGTTTTTCTCATAGCTCCTGAAGCTTTTCCAAAAATCTAGGGCTAAGACAGAGAACAGACCTTGTCACGAGCTGGTACCGGGTTTTAAGTACATTCCTGCTATGTTATTCACCGTCTGGCTCTAATTTGGAGGTACATCTCCCTTGTGTTCACTTTATTAACTTACATATGACTAGCTCTTTTGTTTAATATGGAAATAAAGAAAACAGGGTTTGTCGGAGAATACTGCTGTAGACTGAGACTCTTATTTTTCCACACATTTGCTTTTTTCTCCTATATGTTTGTTCTTTAAAGCAATTTCCTCATATTTGAAACACTTGCAAAATTAAAAAAAGGTAGATAGTACAGGGAATTCATAATAGACCTTGTTTTCTCCTCCATTTTATGGAAAGAGTGGGGAAAATTACACAGATCTTAATTCATTGCATTTTTTATGTCAATTTTATCTTAGAACCAAGAACCACAAGAAAAAGAAGTCTATCAGTGTTGTCCATAGACACATAGTATGAAAATAAAATTATCTAAATTTTGGAGAAATTATATCAACAATGTATTGTAAAGTTGAATAGAATGTCAGTGAAATTTTGAGGTATCATGACATTAAATAAAGAATAAAGGCATTTTTACAAAGATTGAAAAAAATTCTAAAGTATATTAGGATGACATAATCCACCTACCAAAGAGAATGGGAACTTTAAACAATTTATTCAGAATATTTTTTCTGATAACTAGCAAATGTTAAAATTCCAGACTATTAATGTGTAAAATCATTTATCAATTTGTGAAGTACATATGCCTTTATTAAAATCCCATTATGTTCCAAGTATGGGACAAAAGGAAAATACAAACTCTGTGAAACTCAAAATGTCATAGGAGAAACAGGCAGGTGAACAAATAATTATAACGCTATGTGGCATGTAGAAACAGAGGTAAATGGACAATGGAAGCAATGATTAACTCTGCCTGAGGAGGTCACCTTTGAGCTGGTCTTTGAAGGCTGAATAGAAGTTCACCAGCCCTAAAATGTACACAAATTTTGGCAAAATCTTTACTTGTAATACAAATGGATATCCTTTTGAGATGAAGAATGCATCTCACTATTTAGTTTCGAATTTTATTATTGTTTCCAAAACTAACATTATTCCGACAGATCTTTTTCCTAAGTGCTTTAATAGTATTAGAAATTATAATGTTGTTTTCCCTCCCTGTTTGGAAGTAGAGCTTACTTTCAGCAGATATGAAAGAAAGAAAAAGCAAAAAAGCCACAAAAGTAGGGTCAGATGATAGGCGAGTATGACAATTCAATTAATCTCTTTGAAGCTTAACTTTGTCATTCACAAAGTTAGGAATCATACTTGTTTCATGGAGTGATGAGGATAAAATGAGATGATGTACTTTGTACAGTTTCTTCCTTTCAATAGGATAAACAAGCCTTGGCTCAAACTAGTTCTCTTTTCTAGTTTACGAATTTCAGAGCATAATGGAATGTACATATGATAAACATGAATGTTCACATACTTGAACAAATAAGTACAAGTTATTTGATAATTAACATGGCATAAAATAGATTAATGGAAAAACAATAATAAATAATGAAGCCTCCTTTAATTTAACTACATACATATTTAAATTTCTTGATGGACAACGTGATATGTGGATTTCATGATTTATTTATTCCTTTCAGTGAAAAATTGCATAAAGCTTCCCTAAGTGCAAGGGTTGCATCTTCTATTGCTTTCACAGACACCCTCTTATTAACTAGTAAAATACTCCATCAGAGCTTTCATATTCAATAGATGTTTGTGACTTTACTGTCTCTTACTCTCAAACTCAGACTTGGAATTTCCCAGAGAGCTTTAGCACACTTTTGTCTTGTAGGAAAGATGAAAACCAGACCTTCTCAGTTGAGTCAAGTCTCCTGTGTCTATATGTGGAAACATCATGGTTTATAAAATGTTAAACAAACAAACAAAAATTCTCAAATGTAAAGCAAATAAAATGCTCTATCACTACTGAGTATAACCAGGAAATGATATGATCAACTTTCTAGTTACATGAAATATACACATTTAAGAGAATATAGGTTGGAAACCAGTTTTTTTTTCCTTTCTCATTCACTGTTCTTTACTTGAATGTCTTTATTAGACTGTGAAGGTAAAAGGACCTGTTTTACTTAACAAATCCAGCTAGCTGTTTTTATGGAAATTCTTTTTCAGTTTATAACTCATGTAAATGTCAATGTCAAAGTAACAACTGCACCACTGGGATAAAAAGACTCCTGGTCAGATGAAGTTCTCTTTCCATTAAGATTTACCCTTCACGTTTTTCCATTAAGTATTGTCAACTCAGCTTCTTTCTTCATTGAAAGTAGCCAGCTGATGGATACTTGTGTACAGTATGGTACAGGACAGGAAAATAGCTGTATTTCCATGTGCTTTTAAAATATTTTCATGGAAAATGAAATTTGACAGTATTTCTAGGCAACATTGTTTTACACATGAATTGTGAAATAGCACCTTTATTAATCATATTTTTGATGCTTTGTGTATGTGTGTATGGATGCCCACAGTAATAATTTGATCTTCCAGTGTTTTGTTTGTAGAAGCAAATATTATACTTTACTCAACTTTACCTTGTATAAATGTTTGATTTATAAGACTGGATAAATTTCATAGACTTACAAACTCAGGTTTAAAAACACACTTTAAAGATGGGATTGGAAACTAAAAGAATAAGTCTATAATTTAGTACAATTCGCTCATATGTATGCTTCAAATTTTTTCCAGCTTGTGGATGTCTATTACTTAGAATGAAATGTTGAAAAAAAGTGATTAAAAGTCACTTTCTTGAAAGTTAATTTGCCTTTAGAATAATGGCAATGGGCCTGTGGTTCTATCAACTTCAGTACTAGTAATCAAGTCCAGAACATGGCTTTTAGGAACAAAATTTGCAAGGAAAATTTAATTTTGTTTCTTAGTCAAATATTGCATTGTTTCCTTTAACAAGAAAAATATTAAATACAATCCCTGATTATGCTTCATAGGGTTTTGTACTCAAAATGTATCTAATGGTATTTAAAACGGTTTTCCATGGACAGGTTAAAAATATCACCAGGAACTAAACATTTGAAAATTAAGGGAAATTATAATCACATATGATTTCTTGGCAATATGTTTAATCCCATGGTATATTCATGAATATTAGATGATTTTACATCTGTAAAATCATTTCAAGGCAATTAAATGACAAACTCAAGATTTTAGAAAAACAGTTGCCAAGAAAATATTTTCTTTCTTCTTCATATTTCCCTAGGAGAATTAATTACATACTTACAATAAAGTATATTTTACTCTAAAAGGAGGACAATTAAATAAATTAACCCACCAAATCAAGGAATACATAAGAAAGTCATGAAAGGGATTGTTGTAGTAAACTTGTCCTGAGAAGGTGGCAGTTGGAAAAATAAAGAAAGACCTAAGAAATATCTTAAAGTAAATAAAGCAATAAACTGTGATGTGTTTGATTTGAGGATTTAAAGAGTCAGTGTACTTGTAGCATTGGCTACCTGGGAAACACTGATGATCATGGAAGGAAACTTTCATGGGGTGCATAGTTGGTGCCTCCGACTGTGACTTCCCCCTTTTCCCACCCTCCATATTTGGTGATTCACCAAAGCAAGCTAATTTAAACACCTAAATATTTCTCAAGTCTGTCCCTATCTTTCCACCTTTACAATCACCACCTGAAATGGCTTTGAACTAGTCTTCCCGTTTGTAGACAGATTCAAGGTTAAGAATCACAATGTTGGTAAGGATATTCCAATTTAGAAAATCTAGACATATCACATAACTGTAATCACTTCCTATGATCACCAGGACAAAATCAGTTTCTTTTCCCTGACCCCCACCCCAATAAAAACAGCCTTCAGGGTCTCTATATACTTTATTTGTTCTTTCACTGCTTGCACTTCCCCAAATGTGTAAGGTGATTTCAATTTCATATCTTCATGTCTTTCCATGTGCTGCTTACCCCCTAACACTCCTTCCCTAGTTCTCTGGTTAATTCCTATTAATCTTTAGAGCTTGATTTGAACATTCAAGCATCACCTTTCCTGGAAGCCCTTCTCCAGACTGACCATCCTCCTCTGTGTGTCTTTATCTTTAACCACTGACGTTGCAATGAATACAGATAAGGTTTCTATGTATTTTCAAGATAAGGAGGTCCTCAAAGGAGGGACTGTATCTTTCGCATTTTGTAAACTCATGCTGAGGTCAAACCCAGGACTTGGCCCATAGTGAATGTTTGAAATATGTATTTAATGCACTAATTAATGAATAAGTGAATTAATAATTAATTATGAAAAGTTTAAGTCAGGGGCAATGTATGTATACTTTTTATTTTTTTCACAGGGCCTGTAGGCAGCGCTGAGCACTTCATTGCCATGAAGGGAAGGTGTGTGTATCTTGGAGACACAAGTTAGGGCTACATGGCATTTTCAGTTTAAAAGTTTGAATTGCATATAAGGGAAAAAAAGTGTTAATTTGTGCTATGACCAGCCCTTTGATTCATTACGTTACTCTGAGAAGGCCACCTAATCGATCAGTGCTTATATTTCTTTCTTGAGAAAATATACTAATAATTCCAGATTTCTATTTCCTTAAAATAGTGTAATTAATAAATTATGAGGTTTGTTTTTTTGAAAAAAAAGTTATGTATCATTATATATTTTTGTATCAAATACACACTTATATAGAACTAAATAATTAGTTAATGGTTTTAATTTTCTGTTTTGCATCTATTGTTTCAGAATTTATCAGTCTTGATTATCTTTCAGTGTTTTCCTATCCCAGTAAACCACACCACCATGCACCAAGTTGCCCTCAGCAAACATGGCTTTTATTCCTCTTTCTTCATCATTTGTTCTATTTATTCTGCACATCTTGTCCATCCTAAGTCCTAATCATGCCCATTGCCAACGCCATAGCCCAAGCCACCAGGAGTTTCAGCTGGATTGTTGGAACAGAATTCTGATTCCCATGTTCCCAGTCATGCTCTTTTCTAAAATGTTCCTAATACTGTCTGTAGTCAGAATGACTTTCCAATGCTCATATTTTGTAATATTACTCTGCTGAAAGCCATTCAATGGTGTCAATGGCTTCTAATTCCTAATTGGATAAATCTCTAGCTTTTAAGACCTAAGCCTCATCTCTGACATCTCCTCACTGTGTACTCTATATTCTTACTAGACAAAATGTCTTTTTATTCTTTGTATTCTCCTCTCTCTCTGGAGGATGAATTTGGGCAGATGTTGTTTCTTTATTCGGACATATTCTTTCCCTGTTTCTTCACTGGGCTGACTTCTACGCATCTTTTGGTTAGGAACTTAAACTTTTTTCCTTTCATGAGATTTTCTAGGTTGCTGGACCTTTAGCCACCCAATCTTGGAGAACATTGGCTATCTCACTAACACGTAGCACATTTCATTGCAATTGCTTGTTTTACAGCTCTCTTTCCAGAAAGACTATAAGGTCTGTGAGGACAATGCTCTTTGCCCAATACCTGGCAAAATGCCTGGACACATGAGATGTGTTCTGTAAGCATTTGTAGGATATGGCGAATTGACCATACATATGCACAACATTTTTTTTCTGCATTTAGTAAGTCAAAATAGGTAATTGTTTCAGATAATATTTTTTTAAACAAATCTTGGTAGTCATGATCAGATAATATTATTTACTTGAAATATAAGGAAAATGATAGTTTTATTAAATCTCTGTGAAATTCTTGGTTTCTTCATGAGAATAAAATAAAAAAATATAAAATAGTTAACAATCCTTGAGTCCTTGTTGCTTAAAATTATAAATAGTAAAAATGATATTTAAGGAAACCAAAAATAATGCTACAAATATTACTTTACTTGAAAATAACCCAGTCTTCATACAATGTAGAAGACCAATTATATATAAAAGAGATTAATTTGCTAACTTTGAGTAAACTATACTTTTTTACTAACTTTTAAGCCTGAATGCAATGACTTTGTTTCCTTTTTGTAATGGAGTCTTGCTTAAGGTGAACTCAAATGCCAATTTATGGTGTGGTGCTCAAATGCTCTCCAGTAGTTTCCTTAAAATCCATTCTTACTAGGTTACAATCTTGTTGCAATCCCTTTGACTGGAGTGACTGCAAATTACAGTTTGAAAATGACTGACCTCCTTTTCTCTGCTAATATAGTTAGAATGAAGCTACAATGGCACCTATCAGGATAACCAAATTAGAGCAGTTCACATAAGGCAGACTTGCATACAAATGTACTTATGTGACAAATGTATTCCTCAACAGGAAAATGACAGCCATTTGGATAAAATGCTTTTATTATTTACTTTCAACAAGTATATATAGCTGTGACATGACTATTGTTGAATCATTTCAATAATCTTGTTATAGGGCTGGTAATAAAAGAAAAAGCACTTCAGCAGAGAGAAATGACCTGCCTCCTGACATCTTCATGGGTACCTACCGGATAACAGTGGTATGTAGATTACTTTTCTGTTCAAAGAAACAACAGCATTGCCAGGCCATTTTAAACCTAGTTTATTTCCTCAAAGCACTGGTGTAGGCTTGACAAGAAAGACAGGAGGCTACCCCTGCAATTTCACCACTGCCAGTAGGTGTAGCAGTTGGTGTAGTTTGACATGTTATGTAGAAGATGGAGCCATCCTTGGAGAAGCTTTATAGTTACCAAAAGATGTAATGACTTCTGAAAAGATTGTGTCATCTATATAAACAAGCACTGATGAAAAATGGTGCTTGGAAACATAAAAGGATTTTGACCTTATTATGTTAAGCAAGGATAGATACTCACAATTTATGTTTATACTTTGCCTTTTAAAGCCTAATGTGTAAATATTTTATCCTGTGGTGATAGCTAGAGGACAGGTATTTTTTGACATTAATATACATTCATACACAACTAGGGAGTTTCAGGAAAACTAGCCAATCCTAACATTTACAAGTTGTATTGTTATCCTCTACTCCCCACTGGCTCCATTACTTCTCAAATAATCTTTATGTCCAAAAAAACCAGAGAAGCACTTCATGTCTTTTTTGTCTTACTTTTTTTTTTCAGTAATATCACACAGTTACATTCAAAACATGAAATATTGTCACAATGAAAAATTTGAGGACTAGCAAAGATAAAACCAGTGTAAAAATCAGGTAAAAATCTAAACAAACAAACAAACAAGGAATCAGTAATTTTAACAATTGTATGGCAATTTGTTTGTTTCTTTACTCTTTAAAACATAATGGTAGCCAACTCAAAATACATCTTAGATTTAAAATTTCCAATTGAATTGGTCCTTGAGAATTTATGTTATGTAACAGGATCTATTCTCTTCTTTGTACACAAGAAGGAAGTTAATAATTGGCAAATTGTGACTGGATTCTCCCAAGGCTCTTCTTCACTGAATCTATGTCTGGTTGGATGAAGGTTAATTAACTGAATTAAAAAGTCCTTTTCCAAGCCTTAGTGTACTGGTGGGTGACCACAGCTTGTCCATAATGGAAAGCCATCTAGCAATATAGGTGTTAGGAGGCAGAGTAAGCCCAGCTAAGATGTCAGGGGTAAACCTGAGAGTTCTCTACCATATCCCAAGTATTATAATGCATTAATATTTTATAATGATTATTATATTTTTGCCTAGTAGAGGGATGATTCATAAGGCAACAATTTTTCCTTGTATGAGATTTTGAGGTATTTTATCAGGATAAGCCTCACTTATGAGATTAGATCCCAGTGTCACCATACTTGAAGTCATAAAGTTGGGTTCAATTCCAAAGTGTGCTGTTTACTATAATCATACGCAGGTCACCACAAGACTTCTGAGCATCAAAATTTTTCAATGGTAAGATGAAGAAAAGATCAGTTTTATGAGAAATAAATGTTATTATTAAATAAATCTTATAGGGTTATACAGAGGGTAGTTATTATTATTATTATTACCAGAGTTATTGTGAGAGTGTTAATTCTAATTACATTGACATTGCTTCCTGCAAACCAATTCCTCTTGATGGGACTTGTGATTTAAGTAAAAAGAGAAAGAAAATTATCATCTATCTACTGGGTACATCTTTGTTCTACAGACTGTGGTAGTTACTTTAGTTCTCACATAGTTCTCAAAACTCTCCACACCCACAGGTAGATTTTTTTTTTTGTCCTTTATTTATAGGGGAAGAAATCCAGACCTGGAGTATTCAATGGCTTTCCTAGTCACAGAGATGCTAATTGGAAGAGTCAAGTTTGGGCCTCAAAACTTAAGCTATCTTCATTATATCATTCTAAATAATTGCCTTTGAAATGGTTGGTACAAAGTACCATGAACTAAAGTGGGATTAAATAAAACAGGAACATGGATAGTCTTCATTGTAATATTGCTATTCCCACCAAAAGATGCCCTAGAGCCTTGACCTATGAACAGCAGAGAATTGAAAACCTCGCATTACAAAATGCTGTTCTAAATATAATATTATATATTATTGGTTAGCTTATAAATCAGCTATTTTTTAGCATTAAATAGAATGTTTTATCATGGCTATATGAGCATATGCAATATATACATAACTAAAATATCCAGTGCATCTAGCAAAGTATGAAAAATTATTTATACATGCTATTGATAGGTGTTAATTACTGATAGGTGTTTATTATAATTGAATTATATTAAAATTAAGTCAAGAGATATTTAACATTTATTTTAGTTATCTCCTAAACCCTGAGGTGACTTCATGATGAGCCTGGAAAATATATGTGAGGAACAAATCATCTTATTTTATTTGAAACATACTGGGTGAATGATTTGTGGAGGAGCTAGAGCTTTGGGGATATTATGAGGCTTGTGGCAATTTTCTTAGAAGGTGCTGTGGTCTTTCGATTGAACAGCAAGAAAATTTATCAAATTCATACCCTGACCTCATCTGTCTTTCTCTAGGGAGATGACATCTTATAGGAACTCTAACAGAAAGAGCACACTTGTCTCCACTGATTAAACATAATTACAGCATTAGGACTAACAATTATCCAGGCAGCTTCCATGAACCGGTGGATCCAAAGGCAAAAGCAATTCCTCAAGTGGCCATCCCTTTGTGACTTGAGGTGCTGTGTGGTGGCTCAAAATCCTCTTGTCACAGGGCTGGAGCTTTATCAGTGACAGTGCCAGTTGGAGAGTATCCGTTCCATCCTGTACCTGTGGCTTTGGAGTCTTTCCTGGCTCACTCTTCTCCCTATGACCCATGACTAACTTGGCTTTTGGGCCACACTTGGCTGTGTTAATTGAATTTTCTAACCTTGGCTTTAGTGACCAGCTTCTGGAATGAAATAATGACTCCCATACTCAACCCTTGGCGCATGCACTCGTTGCCTATTTGCACTTGGCTTTGTTTCTGGACCATCCTCTCTTGAATTAGACACTCCACTCTTGCAGTATAAGGGGTAAGAGGTGGCCCTGCCTCAATCTGGGTTACTGTTCAGTCATTTCTCACCTACTACCACCAGTAAAAAGTGAGATAGCATATAAGCATCACACTGAAATAAAAATTGCCAACACAGTATATACTGTATATTTCTCTTCGCATAAACCAAGGCTTAAAAATAGTAATAACTGTAATTTAAAAAATTATTAACATTTATCATGCATGTTCTTAATACGTTCCAGTCATTGTGTTGAGTGTTTTGCTTGCATTAATTGATTTATTCCTTGCAATAATCCTTTGATATGGATACCATTATTGAAATGAAGTATATGAAATCCTGATATTTGACCACTTTTGACCTATATGATTGGCAATATTCATATGAATAATGCAAATATGAGCCCATTTGACAGATGAGGAATCTGAGACAATAGAAATTATCTTTCTGTCACTCATAGTTACTAACTGGCAGAACCACAAAATGAAATGTGTGATGGCTATAACCCTTTCTTTCCCAACTGCACCCGGGTTTTATAGCACACTGGCTTCTCAACCCTACAAACAACTCCCTCCAATTTGAAATTACTTTTTTGATCAACTGCTTGGAACCAACAATCAACTGTCAAACACACCATTCCTTCAGCATATGCAACTTTTACACTGATTAGAATAATTTATGAGAGAAAAAACCATGTGAAAATGTTGAGTGGGGCAATTTAATCAACTCTACTATAAACAAGCCACAATACCACATATATTGGTTCACACTATTTCAAATATTCAGCATGTGGGCCATAAATATAGCACTTATTCTAAAAATTTGGAAAAGCAGCTATATAATTTAAACACAGCGTAGATTAGCCAAGTTAGACCATCCCTAATGAGTGAAAAGAAATAACTTTCAGCTATCTCCACATGTTTATAGCAGACTATAAAGTAATTTCCCCTTTGTTGAGAACTTTGAGCGTACATTTTCTTGTCAGACTTCCTGACTGTACAGGTTGGAAATGGAGTCCGACTGAGAATTCTGCAGGTGATGCCATTAGTGTGGGGGCCCTGTGGAATCTTTATAGAACTGCCAATTAGCACTTAAAAAAATAATTTGCTTCTGGTACAAAGACAAACTGATAGACAACACGTTTGAAAAAGCTCTCTCTACATTCAAGAATCTTGTGTTTTCAGAACAAATGGGATATTTTCAGGCTCTCAGTGCTTGTCATACTAAGTCATATGAATTTAATCAAGTCTATAGTGTATCTTTGGATGGGGCTCATTTGATACAAGGTATGGTTTGGTTTATGGATTATTTTCGAAACTCTTTACATGGGCTAACTATGATTTTTGCCACTTATATGCTAGGAGATAGAGCCTATAATTACTTACAATAATTACAGATAGATCTTCTGATATACAAATGAACCATTCTGGTCCCTTTTATTATACTCTCTTACCTAGCCACATGATATTTTACCTGTTCTCAAGACAGTACTACAAAGCTGAATCATTTGTGCTCTTAAAAATCTGATACTCACAATAACACCCAAATATAAAAATAAGATTATCACCATCCTTCACTAACTTGGATCCACCAGTGACTGAAATATAGATCTAAAATTCACATTATAAGGACTGGATCATTATTTGTTCTCATTTTGTTCTTTCAAAAGGATTTTTGAGGCCTTCAAAATAAGCATCAGCTCTGACAATCCCTCCCAGAGGAAGGTGTTCACTATAGCTGCCCATTGGCTGGAAAACAGTGCTAATGAGGTTAGGGTCATGGATTTGATCTCACGTGAGTGGGTATAGCTATGCTTTGTTCTAGCATTATGCTTCTGACGGCCTTGGTAATCAAAGGCAGCGATTTGTAAATGTGTGCTGCCAGTTGTAAGGGTAATGTGAGAGAGAATTCACACTTATCAAAAAACATTGTCAATACTAAAATAAAAATTATTCAAAGAACATGTCTTCCTAGGGGTGGGTATTGCCTTTGCTTCTGAAACATGCACAGCTTATCCAAAGAGTATCTTTGTTTTAAAGTTAAGCGATCGTTTAAAACTTGAGAATGTATGAGAATAAGTGCAGTTAAGTCGAATGAAAGATTTTATAAAGACTTTATTTTTGAGTGATTTATTAAATCATTCTATTTGAAGGATCTATTCATTGATTCTCTTCCCACCCAGTATATACATGTTTCCATTATTGCTCCTGTTTTCTTTTTTGGAAAAAATAAGAGAAAAAATTACTAAATTCTTCCTTCTTCAATCCCAAAGAGCCTATATTTCAAATTAACTGCGTTTATCATTTTCAGCTGAAATGATTCAACTGCAATTGTTTTATATTTAATGTTTTTTAAATTACCAAATAATGCCATTGAAATGAAAATAACTATGTATTTGTGAGTAAGAAGCTCTGCCTGAAATACTGTTGCACCCCAAAAGGTTGGTTCCAAATCTTGTACCCCAAAAGTTTTATAAGGGAGATCTATCATAATTACATCAAATTCAGCCTAATATATGTTGAATGTCAGAATACAGGTCAGCCTTTAGGATATTTATTTATACTTGTAATAAATAATTATGCATTTCTTTGGATGAAATCCAAGTGTTTGTTTGTTTTTTTTTTTTTTAATTCTCTTGGCATTAATTGTGCAGACAGGAAACCTAGGGCTTTTAGGGAATTGGATTTCTAATCAAGGGACCATTTCACCAAACCAAACCACCTCTCATTTTCTATAGTTTTAATTAAACTCAGCAATTACTTCAAAAATAGAGCATGGAGCTATTTATGCTGTAGTTTATACCAGCCAATAACAGTGCATGTTATTCTTCTGTCCAAATTTCTTCAAACCCTATCAGGTGATGGGAAGCCATTTTTCCTGTTAGATACTGAACCAGGCATTTCCTCTGAAATATCTTCTCATGGATTGATCTGTGGGATAGATGTCATTGCTCACGTTATAAAGATGAGGAAGTGGGATAGAGGTTAGATGGCCCACCAGTGGCCGAGTCTGAATTTGAATGTAGCTTTCCTTGGGCCTTGCACTCATTTCTCTTCCACTGCATTGTCCTCCCTCTTCGAAGGGTCTGGCTGTTCACCCAGAACTGGACAGAGCCTTGACGCTGTCCAGTTCCCATCAACATGTGGCCCACTGGGCTTGGCCCTTGCTGCCTGTGATTGCATTTATGACTGGGAGTTGCAAAGCAGAGTGGGAACACATAGTATAATAGTGAAAAACCTAGAGTAGGAGTCAGACAAACTGGAATTTGAATCCTAGCTTTGCTCTTATTATTTATGTGATCTTGAATAACTTAATCTCACTGAATTTCAGTTCATCTATAAAATGAGATAAATGAAATCTACTTGATAGGTCAGTGGTAGTTCAAAGCCTGGCAATGGTGAGTTCTTAATTAACTTTTTTTCCTGTTAATACTTACAATTAACTAATCACAACTAATATTGATGCCCACCTTACCAGGTCTTTTTCAGCCACCCGAATTACTGCTACAGTTCCAAGTTCTCAGATACCAATACTTGCATGAACCAAGCTCTGTTTGCTGTATCTCCTATGCAGGGAACAAACTCTGGGGCCAGGACACATTCCCTGAGCCTCTGCCTTGCTGTTGGAGCCTTCCGCACCTTCCCCACAGGTCTAGAATTCTAGGCTCCTGAAGGCCCAGGCCCCTGCCTGACTGATTCATGAGGTTAGCCAGCATATTAGCGTCCTGTGGCTACTGTAATAAATTACCGCGGTCTGGGTGGCTTAAAAGAACAGAAATGTATTCTTTCACAGTTCTAGAGGCCAGAAGTCTGAAATCAAGGTGTCAGCAAGGCTGCACTCTCCCCAGAGGCGCTGGGGGAGAGTCAGTCGCTTGCCTCTTCTAGTTTCCGATGGCTGCCTGGCTTCTTTGGCATTCCTTGCTTTGTAGCTGCCTGCACTCCAGCCTCTTAACTCTCTGGTCACATTGCTTCCTTCTGTGTGTATTTGTCTCACAGCTTCTTCTTCCTCTCTGCTAACAACACATGTGGTTGCATTTAGGGCCCTACGGGATAATCCAGGATAAGTTCCTCCTCTCAAGATCTTTAACTTAATCACATCTTTTACCGTTTTAGGTAATATTCACTCTTTTGCCATATAGGGAAATACTCACAGGTTCTAGAGATTAGGATGTTAGCATATCTCTTGAGGGACCACCATTTGGCCCATTACAGCCAGCTTAAAAAAATTTACAAAAAGAAATCCAAAAGCCCACAATTCACTTCAATAAACAGTTACGGAACACCTATTAGTGTCATCCTACCTAGCATGAACTATAAATTCCCTCACATACCTAAATAATAGAATTCAAAACACACACAACACATGCACACACATTTGTAGCCATTTCTCACAACCACATGTTGGAATGAGAGCAGAACACATCAGAGATGGGAGACAGAGAGAGACAGAGAGGGAGAGAGAGAGAGAGAACGAAATCTGTTTTGTGTCCCATAGGCTGACTCTCATTTATTATAAAGCCTGGACGTGTATTATCTTGATTATCAGAGTGATGCACACTTGAGAACTGTGTTGGTTTTAAAAACAGGCACGGTAATAATCCATGTGGACAGCACATGTGCACGTGGGAAGCCCATGGATTTGTGAGTAGAATCCCCTTAACACATTAAATATTGCAGCCCTGATCATTCATTAAACATGTTTTTGACAATCGATTGTAAATCAAAGCAAGGACCATAAATCATAAATGTGGAAGTTGATGTTGTGTTAGAAGTCTCTGGCAAGTGGAAAAAAAAAGAAAAGGTTTATTCATTCTGCCTATAAGAAATATGTAAAGAAAAACAAGATTTTTTTTTCTTTCCCAGAAGAGAGAACAGGGAGAACTGGCAAAGAAACAACACAGTGTAATGGAGACAATTTCTAGGCCACCCAGCTGCCTAATTACTGGCAGCATCTCCGGATTTTTACAACATGCCTCTTGTGACACCACCCTTTGAAAAGCAATAATCCCACATTGTAACAAAAACAAACAAAAAGTACATATACGCCATCACAAAAAAAAAAAGCCTTCTAAGTGGAATAATTCAGCAAAGGATTTCATGTCATGAAAGACAAAGCAAAAGAATAAATAATTACTTTGCAATTTCCCTCTCTCCTCTAGTGTTTTGAGAAGCCTATCCCATGTGTTAAGTTGAAACACTACTTTTTAAATTTTAAACTTATTACAGTTTAATCCAGCAAGATGAAAGCTTTGAACATCCAATTTCTTTCAACATTTTATTTAGAAGGACAACAGTGGTGATACTCACATTGTTTCATGCAAAACAAAAAACAAAACAAAATGGAAAAAAAGCAGTGGTCTTATGCAGCCTAGCACTTAAGATTTTCAAGCGGAACTACTGCAGAATTATTTAGCAATTCCCATAAGTGTTCTTAGCATTTCTTATAACGAATTCCTTAACCATATTATTAAAACTTGAGAGGAGGTAAATGGGCTATAGCTGTGTCCCCGTGGAAGCATGTCTGAGAAGACAAAGCAACGGTATATGCGGCCCAGGGACAGCTAGCGTGAATTAACATGGCTTCAAGTTGCAGAACTTGCTGTTTATTGGATAGCAACCCCCTTCCAATGGTGCTAATACACATCTGCAATAAATGAAACAAATGTGTTTGATTAAAAAAACGTCTTTTGAAAAGATTTTGTTTTGTTTTCAGAATTGTTGGATATTGTCTTATCTTTACTTCGGGGAGGAGAACAATCTTGGAACCATTTTGATTCATGCATTCATTCAACCATTCATCAAACACTGGAGTGCCTTCCTAGGGTAGATCATGTGAAGATTCTAGAGACATGAAGGTAAGTGTGATTGGCAGTTTAAACCTGAGGATCTCAGAGCCCTGAGAAAAAGACAGATATAAAAGTAAATTATTGCCACCCAATGTTAACCGTGCCATATTAGCAGGAGGAACAATGTGATTAGGAAGCACTGGGAAGAAATGACCATTTTCCAGGAGGATAAGGACAAAGTTTGGAACAGAGTTTGGAAAAATCTGCAAATAGGTTGCTCTAGACAGAGAGGAAAGTATCTTTTCTTTGGTAACATATAATGTTTAACAACAAACATACTCAAAAGGAACTTCCCTTTTGTAGTTCTTTAAAGAACTACAAACCTCTATTTTATGTTGATCTTTTAAAAGGTCTAGTTTCTCAATAACTAATTTTAAATACCACATATAGTCTGGTCCTGAATATATAATAGTTGAGAAAGAGGGAGAAAGGTATCATATGTGATATAGTCCCCTTAACATGAGCAGAAAGACACACTGTTTGAAGACGGGGGTTGTGAAAGATTTAGTTGGTTTGAGTTCCAACTCCAGTACGTACCAGCTGTGTGCCCTTGGGTAAGTTACTTCTCTGTGCCTCAGTTTCTTTATAAAATAGGGTGATAATTTTATTTTCTACCTACTAGTGTTGTTAAGAATAACGTTTGACAAATTTATAATAGGCTTTTAATTAACTTTAGCTCTTAGAATTTTAAATATTGTGAAATAGATTTTCTATCTTGGCAATTATTCACTAGAAATATTACAGCTTAGAGAAAAGTCCATTTGCTTTTTTACTGGGATATTAATCGTATATTAGCACTGTTAGATTGGTGCAAAAGTAATTGTGGTTTTAGCATTGCTGAAATTTGCTGTTTGAGATTAATGTTGCATATATTCTTAAATGTGGTTATATTATACATCATTTTAATGCTCATTTCTCTCTTTATGTTTTTTGCTAATGACTTATTACTTGCTGTTTATTTTATATTTATTTTAGGCTATGGAAATGATGTTAGACAAAAAGCAAATTCAAGTGATTTTCTTATTTGAGTTCAAAATGGGTCATGGAGCAGCAGAAGCAACTCGCAATATCAACAATGCATTTGACCCAGGGACTGCTAACGAACATACAGTGGCGGTTCAAGAAATTTCGCAAGGAAGGCAAGAGCCTTGAGATGAAGAGTGCAGTGGCTGGCCATCGGAAGTTGACAATGACCAACTGAGAGCAATCATTGAAGCTGATCCTCTTACAACTATAAGACAAGTTGCCAAAGAACTCAACGTTGATCATTCTATAGTCGTTTGGCATTTGAAACAAATTGGAAAGGTGAAAAAGTTCGATATGTCTGTGCCTCATGCACGGACTGAAAATCAAAAAAAATCATCATCTTTAAGTATCGTCTTCTCTTATTGTAAGCAAAAGAATGAACCAGTTCTCCATCAGATTGTGACCTGTGAAGAAAAGTGGATTTTCTATGACAACTGGCAAGGACGAACTCAGTCATTACACTGAGAAGAAGCTCCAAAACACTTCCCAAAGCCAAACTTGCACCAAAAAAAGGTCATGGTCACTGTTTGGTGGTCTCCTGCCGGTCTGATCCATGACAGCTTTCTGAATCCCGGCGAAACCATTCCATCTGAGAAGTATGCTCAGCGAATCGATGAGATGCACTGAAAACTGCAGCACCTGCAGCCACATTGGTCAACAGAAAGGACCCAATTCTTCTCCGTGACGACGCCTGACTGCACGTTGCACAACCGATGCTTCAAAAGTTGAATGAATTGGGCTACGAAGTTTTGCCTCATCCGCCATATTCACTGGACCTCTAGCCAACCGACTACCACTTCTCCAAGCATCTCGACAACTTTTCGCAGGGAAAATGCTTCCACAACCAGCAGGATGCAGAAAATGTTTTCCAAGAGTTTGTCAAATCCTGAAGCAAGGATTTTTACACTATAGGAATAAACAAACTTATTTCTCATTGGCAAAAATATGTTGATTGTAATAGTTCCTATTTTGATTAATAAAGATGTATTCGAGCCTAGTTATAATGATTTAAAATTCATGGTCCAAAACTGCAATTATTTTTGCACCAAACTAATAGTTGGTCTCAATAAAGTAAAAGAGAGAATTTGCTTTTCTGAAGTACTAACTTAAAGCAGTATTCATATTTATCAACCTGGCACACTAGTCTATATTTTCTAAGGTGAAAGGGATAAAAAGTTCTTAGCTGGAAAATGTTAAAAACTCTGCACACTTGTCTCATCAGGGAATGTTAGTGAACACTTTCGACCAGTCGGGCTCAGGAAACTTACCACCGTCTTCCTTCACTAGTAAAATGAAAGCATGCTGTTCTCACTTCCAGAAAGTCGTTTGTTTCATTCACTAAAATGTATATTGTCATCTCATGCAGTTTATTGTTGGCTTTGGAAATGAAAGATTTCACTGAATTATACGTTTTAGTACAGGCTCTGGGTAAAGTTACGATGTAGGTGATATTTTCTTCTGTTCTCAGGCATCTTCACATGCATTCTCCTTCCTCTCTATCTGCCATAAGCTACTTTTTTTTTTTTCATAAGCTACTTTTGAGTCTTTCATTTACACTAACAGATACTAACTAAAACTAATAGATCATCCATGGACAATTTGTCTCTTTGATAAGTTCTCACACCTTATTAAATAGATCAGGGGGTCCACAAACGATGGCCCTTGGACCAAATCAGGCCTCCGGTCTGTTTTTGTAATTAAAGTTTGAAGCACAGACACACCCATTTGTTTATATATTGTCTGTAGCTACTTTTACACTACAAGGGCAAAGTTGAGTGATTGAGACAGAGACCTTCTGGCCCACAAAGACTAAACTATTTATGGTCTGGCTTTTTGCTAAAAAGTTTTCTGATTCCTGCCGTAAATTCTAGAGTTGATCCTCTGAAGGGAACTTTCAGCAAGTTGGACATAGACTTCCCTATTTGCTCTTAAACTCTCTCTCTCTCTCTCTCTCTCACACACACACATACACACAAACACACACACACACGACTCTAAGAACATTTATTCTGCCTACTGATAAACTATAATGCTGGTGCTAAAATAAGAGTTGTCATCAGCCAACTGAATGTTCTTGATAATGACCTTATTTATTGTTTTATGGCATAACTAAAATATATTGCTACTGTTTCAACCCTTTATTTTAGCACAAAATTGAACATTCTTTTTTGTATCTTATACTAATGCTAAATCCCTTAGTTTACAGTCTCCTCTAGGGTAAGTAGTGGTCATACTGTCTTTACCTTTGAATCCAGAGTGTTCAAAAGGTGAGAATATAATATATGTATTGAGAGAATAAATGGAAGAAAGAATAAATATAAACTTTACCATTTCTCTGGCTTCTCAAAAAAATCTGAAAATGGAAAAACGCTAAATGCAGGTATAAATGAGAAGTAAAAGTGATCCTTGTTTACTGCTGATGAGTATAAATTGGTGTAAGCATTTTTGACATTACCTACTTAATCTAAGGATGCATGTATGTACCACATGACTCAGGAATTATACTCCTAAGTATGTAATCTAAAGGGATGTGTATCCATATGCATCAGGAAACATGTACAAAAATGTTTCTTTGCATCACTTTTTATAACTGCTGAAGCCTGAAAATCCAAATGTCCATAAAAAATAGAAAGGATATGCAAATTGTGGTATCCTCAAATGTTTACAAAATGATAGGTTTTGTTTTTATAATTTCTTCACTTTTCTCTACTAGTTAGATCTAAAGGATTTTATCACTATTACGATGAACATCAGTGCCTGAATGTAATGGGCTTATGAGCTTGAATCTATGTGGTAACTACAGAAATCCTTTTCTATCTTGGTAGGCTCAGTTTTCAGAGTATCTGTCAAAACCCAACTCCCATTGAAAATTTGAGAAGCAGAATTTTATAATTCACTATATTTGCATCCATAGTAAATACCAAAGCCAGGATAATCTCATCTCTGGGTGATATTCCTCTCTTTAGGTAAGACAATATGTAAATGTTATATGCTTGAGTTGAACAGGCACAAACTCTAATTGTCACAGACAAGGGAGTTTCTATGGTATCAATATTATTTAGTTATTTCAAGTGGATCATCTCTCTAGGATCACATAGCCTTTCATACTTTGAAGAGTTGATGTTATTAGACTTTTAAAATGGATGCTTAGATGGCCGCTTTTAAACAAAATGGAGTAAAAGACTGGGATTACCTTCCTGCCTGGAACAATTAAAGAAACAAACAAAATATACAAGAAATGTGATTTCCAAAATATTGAATATCAAACTTCTAAGGGTAATGAACCCTGAGAGACAAGAAACAAACAAGGGACCTTATGATTGTCCAGCTTAATGTCTTGAGCAAGTTTCTCAGCGATGGCTCAGGGAAGGGGAGCGCAGGCTGAACCTGATAGACTCCCTGAGCTGATAATATGAAGCTGAGAATTGAGGGAGCACAGTGGCTATAGTTTTTAGGACAAAATATAAGTAAGAAGAGAGCTGCATAGAGAGAGAGGGCTCTTGAGATCTGCACAGGGTTTCCTTTGAGTATTCAGCAGAGTACTGATCAGCACAAGCCTGTGAAGAAACTAAGATTGAGGAAAGAACCAAATCAAGTGGTTAGAGGGAAAAATACAGGACGCTCAAACAGGCTGGGAATAATGCCTGTTTCCACAAGCAAAACTGGAAAAACTAATAATTCACAGAACATTGTGTAGAGTACTCAGAAGGGTCATGCCTCAGCGGTGGGGAGAAATTAGCCCTAGAGCAAACACTGCTTTGATCTCACCTAACAAATCTTAAAAGCAATGATCAAAATGTTTCCAAGTAACTTAACTGCATACCAGAAACAAAACTCAAGATATTTATAGAAATACAAAAATACTCAGCACCCAACAAGGTAAAATTCACAATGTCTGGCATCCATTAAAAAATTATGGCATGCAAAGAAGCAGGAAAATGCAACCCATTATGAGGAGAAAATCAGTACATTGAAACAAATCCAGAACTTAGCAAGCAAAAATTTTGAAACAGCAATTATAACTGTATTCCAAATATTCAGGAAGCTGAAGAAATGATTTAACAGGTTAAGTAAAACAATGTATATTATATATGTGTGTGTGTGTATATATAAATAATATATTTCACTGGATGGGATTAATGAGAGATTAGGCATTTTAGTAGAAAATAGCAATGGAAATTGTTCAAACATATAGAGGAAGACAGAACTGAGAAAACCTCTGGAACAATTTCACACAATCTAACATACATGTGATCAGAGTCACTGAAGGAGTGTGTAGGAGTATGCATATTTGAAGAAATAATAGCCAAAAAATTTCCAAATTTGATGGAAACCATAAACACACAGCTGTAAGAAAGCTCAATGAATCAGCCCAATACACACAAAGAAAACTACAAAAAAGCACATCATAATCAAGTTGCTCAAAACCAGCGACGAAGAAAAAAATCTTAAAAGTAGCCAGAGGAAAAAAGACACATTTTATACATAAGGGTACAAACATAAGAATGGCAATAATTTTTTTTTGTCAGAAACAATGCAAACAAAAGACAGTAGAGCAACATCTTTAAAATATTGAGAAGATACAAAATCTAGAATTCTATGCCCATTGAAAATATATTTCAAAAATGAAAGTGATATAAAGACTTTTTTTAAAACTATAAAATCTGAAAGAGTTCATCACCCGCAGAACCACACTATAAGAAATGTTAATGGTAATCTCTCAAGCAGAAGGAAAATGATACCCGATGACAATATAGATCTATACAAAGGAATGAAAAGTCCTGCAAATGTTAACTATGTGGGTAAATATGTAAGTTACTTTATTATTTTTTAACACTCATTGAAACATAATTGAGTATTTAAATGAAAATAGTAACCATGTAGTGCAGAGCTTATATCATATGTAGAAGTAAAATGTATGACACAGTAACACATGGCCAGGGGAGAAGAAATGGAAGTATACTGTTGTGAAGTTCTTACATCATACATGAAGTGGTATAATATCATTTGGAGGGAGACTGAGTATAGAATAAACCTTGAAGCAACCATTAAAATAATAAAACAAAGAGTTGTAGCTAAAATCTAACAAAATAGATAAAGTGTAATAATACAAATATACTCAATTCATAAAAAGGCAAAAAGTGAAAAATAGAAAAAAGAAAACAAATAGAATAAGTGGAAAATAACAAAATCATAGATTTAAAGACTCAATACCATTCACAATCATTACAAAGAAAAAAAATACCTAGGAATATACTTAACCAAGGAAATGAAATATTTCTACAAAGAGAATTATGAAATACTGAGGAATTAAATCACAGATGATACAAAAAAAGTGGAAAAACATATGTTCATGGATCAGTAGAATCAACATTGTTAAAATGGTCATACTACCCAAAGTGATTTACAGATTCAATGCAATTCCTATGAAAATACCAACATCGTATTTCACAGATCCAGGAAAAAATGATTCTGTGCTTTGGGTAGAACCAGAAAAGATCCTGAATATCCAAAACAGTCTAAAGCAGAAGGAACAAATTGGGAAGCATCATATTACCAGACTTCAAACTATACTATAAGCCTATAGTAATTAAATCAGCATGACGTTGGCACAAAAATAGAGACATAGACCAATGGAACAAAACAGAAAATTCAGATATAAAACCATCCACATACAGCCAACAAATCTTTGACAAAGCATATGACCATATACACTGAACCATATACAGTGAACCATATACACTGGGGAAAAGAATACTATTCAATAAATGGTGCTAGAAAAATTGGATAGCCACATGCAGAAGAATGAAACAGGACCCATTCCTCTCACCACTTACTAAAATTAATTCAAGATGGATAAAGGACTTAAATACAAGGCATAAAACTGTAATAATTCTAGGAGAAAATGTGGGAAAAGCTATTCTATTATAGATATCAGCCTAGGAAAAGAATTTATGAAGAAGACCCCAAAGGCAATCACAGAAACAAACAAAAAAAAATGAATAAATGGGACTTCATTAAATTAAAAAGGTTTTACACCACCAGGAAATAATTAATAGAGCAAATAGACAATCTACAGAATGGAAGAAAATATTTGCAAGTTATATATCCAATAGAAGACTAATAACCAGAATCTACAAAGAACTCAAGCAAAGCAGCAAGGAAAAATCAAAGCCCACTAAAACACAGGCAAAAGACATGAACAGAAGCTTTTCGAAAGAAGATAGACAAATGGACACATGAAAAAATGCTCAATGTCACTAATACTCAGGAAAATGCAAATTATAGTCACAATGACATATCACCTTACTTCAGTCAGAATGTCCTTTACTAAAAAGTCCAAAAGCAATAGATGCTGGCATGGATGCACTGTTAGTGGGACTGCAAATTAGTACAACCTCTATGGAAAACAGTATGGAGATTCCTCAAAGAACTAGAAGTTGACTTACCATTTGATGTAGCACTCCCACTTCTGAGTATTTACCCAAAAGAAAAGAAGACATTTTACCAAAAAGACACCTGCACTTGAATGTTTATTGCAGCACAATTCACAATTGCAAAGATGTGGAATCAACTCAAGTGCCTATCAATTTATCAGTGGATTAACAAAATGTGGTATATGTATACTATGGAGTACTACTCAGTCATCAAAAAGGATAAATTAATGCCTTTTGCAGGAATTTGGATGGAACTGGAGACAATTACCCTAAGTGAAGTATCTAAAGAATGGAAAAACAAACACCAAATGTACTCATTACTAAATTGGAACTAACCAATGAGCACACACGTTGTGGTCCCCTACCCTTGGTCCATGGACTGGTATTGGTGCCATGATCTATTAGGGACCTTGCCACAAAGCTCCATCACCCCCAACCCCATCCATGGAAAAATGTCTTTCATGAAATTTAGAACCAGGGGCCACACAGATGGAGCTAAGCAGCAGGGAACAAACAAAGTTTTATCTGTATTTACAGCCATTCCCCATCACTGGCATCACCACCTGAGCTTTGCCTCTGCCCCAACCACATCCATGGAAAAATTGTCTTTCATGAAACCAGTCTCTGGTGCCAAAAAGGTTGGGGACCTATGGCGCAAACACATAGAAGGAAGTAAAACTCCACCAGGGGGAGGGGGAAGGGAGGGACAGGTAAAACCCTACCTAACATGTATAATGAACAATATCTGAGTGACAGGTACTCTTATAATTATGACTCAAGTATTATAAAAGCAATTCATGTAACCAAAATGCCAAAACTATTTGTACCCTGTAATACTTTGAAATTAAAAAAAAATTAAAATAAAATTTTATATCAAGAGTTAAAAAATAAATAAATAAAACTAACTAAATCAATAATCATGTTAATGGTTATATCAGAACTCCAAAATAGAAAAAATGGAAAAAATCAAAAAGGAAATTGGAAAGTGTTTTGAACTGAATTAAAATGAAAATATAGAATATAAAAATTTGTGGGATTCAATTAAAACAGGATTTGGAGGATAATTTATATCACTAAAAACAAAAATTAAATCAATTACAGACCTAAATATAAGTTCTAAAATTATAGAACTTCTTTGAAAAACATAGGATAAAATTTTTTGCACAAGTAGAAGAAAGGTTTCTTCAACAAAACACCAAAGCATGATACATAAAGTAAAAGTGATAATTTTTATTTCATGGAAATCAAAACTTTGTGCTTTTTGAAAGAAACTATAAAGAATGAAAAGGCAAGCAACAGACCAGTACAAAAAAAAACTTATAAATTATATCTGTGACATAGGGTTTGTGTTTATAATATGTGAAGAACACTCAAAATTCAATAATATGATAAACAACTCAGTTTTTAAAATGGGCAAAACAAGCAGATAATTCATCAAAGAAGATATATGTATAGAAAATAAGCACATAAAAATGTGCTCAATATCATTAGTTACTCTGGAAACAGAAATTAAAACAAAAATGATATACCTGTACATACCTACTGGAATGGCTAAAGGAAAAAGATTGATCATATTAAGTGTTGACAAGGATGGCAATTGGGATTCTCATATACTACTAGTGAGAATGTAAAACAAAACAAATACTTTGGAAAAAATAGTTTCTTAAAAAATTGAAATACGCCTACAATATGATTCAGACATTCTGCTCTTTGGTAAACACCTAAGAGAAATAAAAGCATATGTTCATATAAAGGCTTGTACATGAATGTTCATAACCATTTTATTTGTACTAGTCCCAATCTAGAAACAACACCAATGCCCACCAACAGGAGAAGGTATAAAGAAAATGTGATCTGTACATAGGATGGACTATTGATCAGTAAAAGGGAATGACCTATTGATACAACTGAAACATGGGGGAATCTCAAAATAACTTTGTTGAGTGAAAGAATCCAGATAGTTACATATGTTATAATTGCATTTACTGAAGTTGCTGGAAAATGTAAACTAATTGATAGTAACATAAAGCAGACCATTGGTTTTCCGAGAATGCTTAGTGAGAGGATTGGAGACGGAGGGTTTATAAAAGACAAGAGGAGATTCTCTCAATAGATGCAGAAAAAGCATTTGACAAAGTCCAACACACCTTTTTGATAAAAACTCTTAACAAAATAGGCATTGGAGGCTCATACCTTAAAATTATCAAATCCATTTATGACAAACCAATGGCCAATATCATACTAAATAGGGAAAAATGGAAATCATTCCCACTTCAAACTGTAACTAGACAAGGATGCCCACTTTCTCCTCTTCTATTCAACATAGTGCTCGAAGTCCTAGCTATAGCAATCAGGCAAGACAGTGGTATTAAGGGTATCCAAGTGGGTGCAGAAGAGATCAAACTTTCACTCTTTGCCGATGATATGA
>CAUYRT010027141.1:0-48238 GCA_963574885.1 Lepilemur ruficaudatus | reverse complement strand
AATAAAAAAGAATGAAGAAAGGTAAAGAAAGCCTATGGGACTTACAGAACACCATCAAGCAGACCAACATACACAGTACGGGAATCCAAGAAGGATAAGAGACAGAGAAATAAAGGGGCAGAGAGAGCTTATTTTTTTTTTTCTGTTGCCTGGGCTAGCATGAGTGCCGTGGCATCAGCCTAGCTCACAGCAACCTTAAACTCCTGGGCTCAAGCAATCCTTCTGCCTCAGCCTCCCGAGTAGCTGGGACTACAGGCATGTGCCACCATGCCCGGCTAATTTTTTACATATATTTTTAGTGGTCCAATTAATTTCTTTCTATTTATAGTAGAGACGGGGTCTCGCTCTTGCTCAGGCTGGTCTTGAACTCCTGACCTTGAGCTATCCACCCGCCTCGGCCTCCCAGAGTGCTAGGATTACAGGCGTGAGCCACCACGCCCGGCTGTATAGTGAACTCTTAAATTTAGCCTACAATATATGCAAGTTCATAACAACTCTTAGAATTTTTCAAAGAAAGCAACAAAAAATGATATGACATCCTACGTATATGTTAGTAAATTTTGGTTTTCTAGTTTTTCTTGTTAACTGTTACTCTAGCCATGTGAACGGTATCTAGACAAGAATGAAAGGCTCTTAGATACTCCTCTGGCAAGATAAAGAGGTTTCTATATATAAGACTTAAAAAGTGGAAAATATAAGTATCTAGATGCAAGGCTCTAAGTAGCTGCGACGTCATCGAAATTTAAGGCAAATCTTTCACACCCATAATACTGTCTCAGCAGTATTGGAAGCAATGCTACCAAAAATGCCCAGAAGTGTAACAATTAAACACACATGAAGAAGCATTGACCTCAGTTCTGAAGGTTCATCAATAAAGAGTAATTTTTAAAAAGTGTACGAAAAGAAGAAAACTGAAGTGACATATGAAGAACCTTTATTTAAATTAGGCACTTGTAATTAACTTATCTTTTAAGCATCTTACAAATGAACTTTCATACACACACAGAGTACTGTGAATGTATCAACATATCCTCTTCTAAGGGGCTTTAAATTTTATCTACTTTAAAGAAATAATGAAAAAGTTCCTACACGACTGCTTCAGTTACTGCTAAAAGTGGGTATCGGGTACCAATAAATAAATATAGATTTACCATTTAAAAAATGAGTCCTATAATCCCATCCAATTACAATATCAATAGTATTTATGCCCTTCAACTTCAACTTCAATTAATTTTCAAAAAAGCCCCATCCCAGAATATGGGTTAGTCCCAGTAAATGGATGAAGAAGTTTTTTAATTGGCTTGGAATAAGCATGAAGCACATGTAAAGAGAATTAAAAAATTCTCAAGACTGGAATTCTTTGAAGACCAGTTTTCAAAAAATAGATAGCAAATAGGTACTCAAATACTTTTGAAGAAAGGAATAAATGTACTATGCTTATAAATTTTTTGAATGTCATTAATATACAAACATCTTAGTAAAATAATTTCCTGCATTTTGACATTTTTAATCACTGAAAAGATATTGTTGATAGTTAATGATTTGATGGGATAAACAAATACCATTTTCCCCCCAGAAGCCAGACCTTACAATTTTATTGAATATATATATATATACATATATATATTTTCTTTCTTTTTTTTTTTTTTTGAGACAGAGTCTCAGTCTGTTGCCTGGGCTAGAGTGCCGTGGCATCAGCCTAGCTCACAGCAACCTCAAACTCTTGGGCTCAAGAGATCCTTCCGCCTCAGCCTCCCAAGTAGCTGAGACTACAGGCATGTGCCACCATGCCTGGCTAATTTTTTCTATATATTTTTAGCTGCCCAATTAATTTATTTCTATTTTTAGTAGAGACAGGGTCTCTCTCGCTTTTGCTCAGGCTGGTTTTGAACTCCGGACCTTGAGCGATCTGCCCGCCTCGGCCTCCCAGAATGATAGTATTACAGGCATGAGCCACCATGCCCAGCCTGAATATATATTTTAATTTCAGAATATTATGGAGGTACAAACATTTTGGTTACATCTATTGCCTTTGCATGGCCGAAGCCAGAGCTACAAGTGTGCCCATCCCCTAGTGTGCTCCGCACCCATTAGTTATGAATTTATCCGTCCTCTCCACCCCTCTCCCAACTGCCCAGCACCTGAAGAGTATTACTTCCACGTGTGCACCTATGTGTTGTTCAGTTAGTACCAATTTGATGGCGAGTATATGTGGTGCTTGTTTTTCCATTCTTGTGATACCTCACTTTGAAGAATGGGCTCTTGCTCCAACCAGGATAATACAAGAGGTGCTAGTTCACCATTGCTTTTTATGGTTGAGTAGTACCCCATGGTATACATATACCATGTGTGTGTGTATATATATATTTTTTTTTTGAGACAAGTGAGTCTCACTCTGTTGCCCAGGCTAGAGTGCCATGGCGTCAGCCTAGCTCACAGCAAACTCAAACTCCTGGGCTCAAGCAATCCTACTGCCTCAGCCTCCCAAGTAGCTGGGAGTACAGGCATGTGCCACCATGCCTGGCTAATTTTTTTATATATATTTTTAGTTGTCCAGCTAATTTCTATTTTTTTTTTTTTTTTTTAGTAGAGAGAAGGTCTCGCTCTTGCTTAGGCTGATCTCAAACACCCAAGCTCAAACAAACCACCTACCTCAGCCTCCCAGAGTGCTAGAATTACAGGCATGAGCCACCGTGCCTGGCCCATATACCATATTTTATTAATCCACTCATGTATTGATGGGCACTTGGGCTGTTTCCACATCTTTCCAATTGTGAATTGTGCTGCTATAAACATTCCAGTACAGATGTCTTTATTATAAAATGACTTTTTTCCTTTGGGTAAATGCCTAGTAGTGGGATTGCTGGATCTGATCCAGGTCTAATACAAGTCCTGCAGAGGAGGCAGAGTTACGAATATGAATAAGAAGCAAAAAACATGTAGTCTGGATGACAAAAAAAAAAAGCAAAAAACATAGTGGTGAAGGTAATGGTGTACTGAACGTGGCTTGTATTGGCTCATGATAGCTCATTGAGAGCATCTCTTTTAAAGTCTATGTTCAATTACATCCTGTTGGTAGCCTGAAATTGATCACAGTGGAAGTATGGGCATGGTGAAAATGAGAAAGAGAATTTTCTTTTTCTTTATTTCCCTCTTCTCAGAAGTGGCAAGAACCAGTTGCTAAATGTTTTCCAGCACATCACTGGGTCAAGGGTACATACTTTGCAATCAGATATACCTGACCAGCCCTGTTTCACACCATATAAACTTATTTCCTCATCTGTAAAGTGCAATTCGTATCATTACTCACAATGTGAGTTTGTTGTGAAGATTAAATTAGGTAATAACTGTAAAATTCTTAGCATGGCTTGGTTCATAGAAAACTCAATATATTTTTTTTGTCACAGACCTTGCCCTTAAAGCATCCAAACTATGTTGATTATTGACAACAGATGCTAAAACAAAGTAGACTGAATCAATACGTATTACTGAAGTATCTTAGAATAGTTATACAGAAAGTATTGAGGTAGTGTAGAAAAGGAGCTGTCAAGAAATTTGAGAAAGTCTCATAGAAGAAGGTAATGAATAGGTGGGATTATAATATGTGTGCCAGGTCTACTAAGCAAAGAAAGTAGATGGCATGCAGAGACTCTCAGGCAAGGAGAACAGTGTGTGAATGGCACAGATGTATTGCAGCATATTTGATAAAATGGACAGTATGTCTGTCCATGTGTGTGATTTCCTGGTACATTTTATTGTGTTATTCCAACCTCTTCTTCTATATTATTAATAAAAATATTAATCTAGGGATGTTTTCATCCTCTCAAGAGACAATAGAAAATAAATACAACTATATATATAGCAAATGGAAGAGAGATATATGACACAATAAAACTTACAAGGACTGCTGAAGTTATATTTTTATAGAAACGTGGATCATTATACAAGTTAAAAAATTTGTTTCTGTATTTTGTCAATTAATATTTTTTCAAGGGTTATGTTTTTTCAAGGGTTATAGCCTATATTTATATTTCAGGCCAGGTGCAGTGGCTCACACATCTAATCCTGGCACTTGGGAGGCCAACGTGGGAGAATTGCTTAAGGCCAGGAGTTTGAGACCATCCTGGGCAACATAGTAAGACCTTTGTCTTTACCAAAAAAAAAAAAAAAATTAGCCAGGCATGGTGGCACATGCCTGTAGTCCCAGCTACTTGGGAGGCTGAGGCAGAAGGATTGCTTGAGCCCAGGAGCGTTGAGGTTGCTATGAGCTAGGCTGATGCCATGGCACTCTAGCCCAGGCAACACAGTGAGACTCTGTCTCAAAAAAAAAGAAAAAAGAAAAAAAAAAAAGAAAGAAAAGCATAGCAGTTCTTAATTATCTGCTTTTTTTTTTAAAGAAAAGATAATCATGGATAAATGAAATCAACAGATAACTAGTAATCTTTAGGTTATATTCTCAAAGTCTTCTTTTACCAGAACTTTAATAATAGAGTAGCTATTCAAAATTAAATCTCTGTATCTTTCCCCAATCACCTTCTCCTTTATAATTAAAAAGTGAGGATTATGAAAAACAAAAAGGCTTAAAAAGTAACTAAAATGGTATTTCTCTGGCATTCTGAAAGTTTGGCTTACTTCTAACTAAATTTAATTTTTTAAAAAATTATCAAGTCTTAATATATGTTTACTTATCTATATTAAAGAAGAAATATGTTGGAATTTTTTTACTCTTCAACCATTTGATATTTGGTACCAAGATGCATTCAATTTATAAATGAAATATTAGGTTATTAAGTATGGAATGTCTGATTTCCTTAAGCACTAAGTTTGATATCTCTGACATTTCACTTTGACACTTCCTGTTTTATTGTGAAAGTATATTCTCATTCATTCAAATGCATGGTTTGGCTTGTGATTATCTTGCACATTTTTTTTAGAGCAATTTTTATGAAACCATGGATAATTCAAAAATTCATGTTATTTTTTAAGATGAGTTCCATCCTAGAGCCAGTGTGGTACAGACAGCTCAAAATATCAACAAAGTGTTTGGGAAGGATGTGCCTAACAAACACACAGTACGTTGGTGGTTTGAGAAGTTCCATTCTGGTGATTTTAATTTTGAAAATGAGCCATGTGGGTGACCTGAGACCAAGGCAGATAATGATGAGCTGAGAGCTACAGTGGAAGCAAATCCACTTCAACCTATGTGTGAATTAGCAGCAAGGTTTGCTGTTACTATTCCAACAATATTGGGGCATTTGAAACAAATCAGCAAGCTCAGGAAGCTGGATAGATGGGTACCACATGAATTAAATGAACATTAAAAGAGAAATCATCTTGAAGCTTGCCTTTCTTTGCTGTCACCACATTAAGGTCAACCATTTCTACACCGTATTGTTAGGTGTGATGAAAAACGGATTCTTTTTGACAATCCCAAGTATTTGGCACAATGGCTAGATAAAGACAAAGTGCCAAAACACAGTCCAAAACCAAATACTCATCAAAAAAAGCTAATGGTGTCTGTTTGGTGATCCAGCACCGGTATTATCCACTACAGCTTTATGAAACCTGGTCAATCGATTATAGCAGGTGTCCACTGCAACCAATTGGGAGAAATGATGAGGATGCTTGCAATTGAGCAGCCAAGATTGGTCAACAGAGACAAAGCCATCCTCTTGCAAGACCACATCACAAAAAACAACGCTGTTCAAACTACAAAAGCTGGACATGGAAACACTGTCTGTTGTCCACCATATTCGCCAGACCTTGCACCAACTGACTACCACTTCTTCCAGGCTTTGGACCACTTCTTGCAAGGAAAAATATTCAATTCTCACCAAGCTATGGAAAATGCCTTTCATGATTTTATCACCACTTGCTCTCTAGGCTTCTTTGCTGTTGGCATAAACAGGCTACCATTAAGATGGCAAAACCGTGTTGGTAATTTAGATACCTACTGTAATTGTATTGCTTCTTGTTTGAGATTTAATAAACTTTTGATTCAGAATCAGACATTTCACATTTAATAACCTAATACTTCTATCTCAAAGTATTAGGGCTTTTCCTCAACTGTATCAAGAAGACTACAATACACCTGGTGTTGAAGGAAAAAAAGAATAATTTTGTTGTTATAAAGCAGGAGTTGGCAACCTTTTTCAATAAAGATCCAAAGAATAAACAGTGTGGGATTTGTGGGACACACACGGTCTCTATGGCATGTCCTCCACTGCCCCTGTCCCCCACCAACAATTCCTCAACCCTTTAAAAACGTAAAAAATATTCTTAATTTTTAGCTTAAGGGTCCTACAAAAATATAAAGTATTAATAAAGCATTTATCACTCAAGGAACTCTATTAATAGTTTCAAGAAAATTTTTTATAATATCAGAGTGACAAATAGAGAAAAACAGAACATAATCTAGACAATAACAATGTTAACTGCATTATCTGTTAAAAAATAATTGTAAGTTATTAACAAAATAAACAAAAACTCTTAAGTGTTCCAGATATTTGGCTTACCTTTGGCTGCAGCATGAACCACAGCAGTCTGAGAAATGACTTGATAAGTTTCAAAACTCAAATAAGACAAGGCTGAGACTAAAAGGCCTCTTTTGACAGTTCCTGAGTTTCTCATTACCTATGGAAAATAATTATGGTCAGAGTTATCAAACTTAGAAAATTGGAAGGAACTTCTACCCCATGCAAAAAAATACATCAATTTTCTCTCACCTCAAAACAAACACTCATAAGAATACTGGAAGCTCAAAAATTACTTAATCAAATTCTTCAGTAAAACTATTTTAAACCATATCTTAAGAAAAAGATACTGCCTAGGAGTAGTAGCTCATCTAAAAATCACATTCATGCTGGTAAGTGCTGAAAAGAAAGATCTGCATTTGCAAATGTATGGATATTATAAATTATATGAAATAAAGTATGAGAAACTAACACATAATATCAATCTTATAAATAAGATGAAGAATATCAAATATAGTAATTACTACATATAAAAAATGTACATGGCTTTAAGTGAAGATATCAAAGGTGACCCATGAAACCCACATTTTAAAATAATGAATATAATAAGGAGTTTATCTAAACATATTTAGAAATTAATATTCATAATTATGGCTAGATTCTTGAGACCATGACAAAGGAAACATATATGGATATCACACCACCAAGTCTCTTTCTCCACAATTTTTCTCTTTAACATAGAATAATTTTTCCTTCTGTTGAATCATTCCTATCGCCATAAAAATAAGCTATACTGTCTTTGTAAGCTGTAATTTCTCCCTTCTTTTGAAAACAAAGCTTCCCCTTGACTTCATATCTTCCTTGAGTATCATTCCCCAATTCCTCTTTTCTGTAAAACTCTTCAAAAAGGTTGTCAGTACTGTATCTACTTCCTTTCTTCCCATTCTCTTTGAACCCATACAAATCACACTTTTATCTCCACAACTCCACTGATGGGACTCTAATTGATGTCACCTAGGATGATGCTATTTCCTATGGTCAATTATGAATTTTCATCTTACTTCACCTATCAACAGCATCTGACATCTGATCACTTCCTCCCTTTAAAAAAAAAAAAAAAACTTAAATAAGTTTAAATTTTTTTAAACGGCTTTACTTTACTGAGATACAGCTGACATAAACATACCTAAAGAAAATATTTATTCAAGAATAGGCATTGCAATGGGAATATGTGCCATAGTAAATTATGTGCATTCAGGGAGGTAAAGGAAGACAAAGGTTTTTGAAGGAAAAGTCAGGAGAATTACATAATTATTTTGAGATAATTATTATTAACTACAAGGATCAGTAATGAAGGTGGTGCCGGTCCAAGGTCAGCCAAGCAGTCGCTGGGCAGATGCCCTCGCAGAAGTGTTTTTATTTAAGGTTGGAATGGCCTTTGTAGGCCATAGGTTGTGACAGATCTTTGTGACAGTTTTTGCAGTCTTCTGTGATAGTTCTTGTTATCAAATATTCATGCATGCGAACTCTCCCTTCCATAGCCTTCAAGCTCTATATGTCAGGGATATTTGTTTTTATTTTATTCAGAGTAAAGGGATTATGCCTTACTATCTTTCTATCCCCCCCGTCCCACTATAATTCTGAACAATTTTAACTGAGCAGACAGGTAAAAATGTATTTTTGAGCTTAAAATAATGAAACACCTAGTTCAAGTGAAATATATCACATGCACCAATGCCCATCCCCACCCCTCAGACCTCTTTTCAAGAATAAACACCCAAAGCCTAAGTAAGGATGCCAGAAGACTACAATCCGACATACTGACAGCCTCCCTTAACGTTATGTATATAAAACAAGCAACCGGGAAATAATTATTTTCTGAAGAAACTTAAATGGTACGAAATCTCTGCTTCTGAGTCGTAGGAATTTTCAAAATCACACCACAAAGTTTTTAAAGTCTGGTGGACTGACAGCTTCAAATGCTGTTACATTTGGCATCAAGGAAAGTGAAAATTACTTTACAGCGGTCAAAGTTCTTTCGCCGTCCTGTTCTACACGTTCTCACACAGAAGGGCAGACGTGAGGCAGCTTCTCGGGGAACACATGCCCCACTTCTTCCGACCCAACCCTAGCCTTCCTAGAGAGGAGGCCTGCGAAACAGGAAGGACCTGCCTGTCACAGCCACAGGAAGCGCTCCAGGAACCCACTCTCGAGTTCCTTCCTTAGTTCACCTCATTCTCATTCCCACAGGTGGCCGCGGGGCTGCCACACCTGAAGAAGGAAGAGCCCGAACCCACCCACTTGGTAGGGGAGGAAGCACGAGCCAGGGCGCCGAGAGTACCTCAGAGACGCGGAACCGCCCAGGACCGCACTGTCCGCGGCTGCCGGAAGTCCTCATCGGGAGCCAAGACCCCGGGGCGGCGCCACGTCTCAAAGGGAGGAAGCGCCATAGTCGAGCAGCCAGCGCCATGGCCTTCAACTCACGGGGTGACACTTTACGACTCTGTGTGGCTACCAAGGCGGGCTAGGGTAAGGAAGCCGCAGTCCGGCCGAGAGAACCACCTCCGCCCGCTTCCTGGCCAGCTCCTCTTCCGCCCCACGGCTTCCGGTCCACGGGGTAGGGGTGGGAAATACCCGGATTGGGTAGGGTTTGGCTGACATTCCGCGCACGCGCCCAGTGGACGGGAGTCGTGAGGGTGCCCTTCAGGCCGGCTGTTTCTGCGCGTGTCTCCGGGGTCTTTCATGGTTTTGGCTCAAGGGTAGATGTCCAGAACAGAATTGAAAGCTCAGAAATAGAATCAAGCATATATGTATGCCAGAAAAAATTGTTATTCATAATTCTCTGCTGTCTTCAACTAGGGTGAATCTTGACACTAGAGTTATCTTTTTTGGAAATAAATGCTTGGAAGAATTAAACAGCCCCACGCAAGGAAGAGAAAGGAAGAGATTGAGAGACTGGAGGGGTAGATTCAAGAGAGGAAGAGAGAAGCCAGAGAAGAGGAACAAAAAATGCCAAGGGCAAGCTGGTCTAGGGGAGGAGGGCTCTTGATGGGACATTGATGTCATTGTATGCTAGGGGGTGTGTAGTAAAAAAAACCCTGGTCTCCCCTAAAAATCTTCAATAACGTTGATATTTCTCACTGGTGCGGAAAGCAGAATTTTTTTGAAGGGAATGAAGAGATTTTGAATCCTACTTCAGGATTGATGTGAGTGAAAACAGGTTGCAAATGGAGTACCTACTTTATGGATCATAAAAAAAATTTTTATGGGCAATAAGGGAGGATAGTCATAATTTTAAAAAATTAGGTTTCATTTCTATAGTACTTTTAATATTACATAGTGAGAGGCCGGGCGTAGTGGCTCATGCCTGTAATCCTAGCACTCTGGGAGGCCCAGGTGGGAGGATCGGTTGAGTTCAGGAATTCAAAACCAGCCTCAGCAAGAGCAAGACCCTGTCTCTACTAAAAAATAGAAAGAAATTAATTGGCCAACTAAAAATGTATAGAAAAAATTAGCCAAGCATGGTGGCACATGCCTGTAGTCCCACCTACTCAGGAGGCTGAGGCAGGAGAATGGCCTGAGCCCAAGAGTTTGAGGTTAATGTGAGCTAGGCTGATGCCATGGCACTCTAGCCCCGGCAACAGAGGGAGACTCTGTCTCAAAAAAAAAAAAGAAAGAAAGAAATTAGCCAGACAACTAAAAATAGAAAGAAAAAAAAATTAGCTGGGGTGGTGGCGCCTGCCTGTAGTCCCAGCTACTTGGGAGGTTGAAGCAGGAAGATCACTGAGTCCAGGATAGAGGTTGCTGTGAGCTGGGCTGATGCCACGGCACTGTAGTCTGAGCAACACAGCAAGACTCTGTCTCAAAAAAACAAACAAACAAAAAAATTACATAGCTAGTTAACACATGCTTTTATTTCATTTGATTTTCCCAACTACCTTGTGGACTAACTGGTATCCCAGGTTAACAAATGAGAGGACTGTAGCTCAAAGAGATTTATTAACTTAAGCAATGCCACACAGCTGATAGATATTGTGAGAAGATTGGAATCCATGCCTTGTTACTCCAAATCCAGTGTTCCTTCTACTATATGATTGCTACCTCCACCTCTTCCCATTAAGTCAGCCATATTTCTTTAGGATTTAAAAAAATGTATAGATAGCCTTCCCAGCTTCTTCTGAACCCTAGCCTACTTCCCCAGAGAGAACCACTTTTATCTTATTTCACATATTTCTAGTGGTGGCTGCCTCAATATTGCTAAATAAAATATTTATACCACTGGATACTATGATAATATTAAAATTGAGTTTCTGATATCTTTACTAGAGTGAATTTTTAATGGAATTTTTTGTTTTGAAAAAAAATTTAATTCCTGAGAAAAGCTGCAGAAACTCCAATATACTCTTCAATTAGATTCAGCCATTGTTAATGTTTTCTCACATTCTCTTTATCTTTCTTCATATGTATTATATATAATATGCATATTATATTCCTATTATTTTCTGTTGTTGAACCTTTTAAGAGTAGATTAAAGATATCATGACTTTTCACTCTTAGAGACATTCTCTTATTTAGTCTCAGTATAATTATCAAATTCAGGAAATTGAAATGGATAGAATACTATTTATTTAATATACAGATTTTATTAATTTCCCAATGCTGCCCTATGGAGAAGCCCATGTGGAGAGGAACTGGGGTCTCCCACTGACAAACGATGCCACTTTGCTAGCTGTGTGAGTGAGCCACCTTGGACATAGATCCTTCAGTCCCTGTTGAGCCATCACATAACTGTAGCCCTTGCTAATAACTTAATGCAACATCATGAGAGATGATGAGCCAGAACTGCCCAGCTAAGCTACTTCTAAATTCCTACACCACAGAACCTTTGAGAGACAATAAATGATTTTTCCCATTTAAGCCATTAAATTTGGTGTGATCTTTTATAGAGCAAGTGATAACTAATACAATATCCAAGTGAGATGTAGGCAGTTAGAATCTAGAGTTTCAGAGGGAAGGCGTGGAAGTTTGGTAGCCTTAAGAATATAGATGTAATTCAAAGCTGTAAGGCTAGATGCGGTAACTAAGGATGTGACTGAAGATAAAAAAGAAAAGGTCCAAGAACTAAGCCCTGGGGCACTCCAGTGTTTAAAATCTGGGATTATGAGGATTAAAAAGCAAAGGAAACAAGGAACAGCCCATGAGGTAGAAGAATAGCTAAGAGAGTGTTTTGTGCATATCTCATTCATTTTAACATGAATTTAACTCTCTGCCAGGTGTTGAGCCTCATACTTATTTGGTTTTTTTATTTCTAGAACCTTGTTATGCCTGGTACATAATATGCATTCAACACATGTTGAATTCATGGGTGAATGAATAAAAACAAAAGTAGAATGGAATTTAGACTCCAGTTAAAGAGAATGAATAAGTACATTGAATAACTATGGCATTACACATTCGAATGAGAGATTGCTTTTTGGATACTAAAAGTGCAAAACCATCCCCTTGTCTCTACTCTCTCCCTACTTTAATAGAAGAGTTTTGAAGGTTGGTATGGATACTGTGTATTCTGGAATATTTGAAACTTGCAATTAAATTAGTGGTGTCTGAGGATCTTCATTTAATTATAAAAACAGAATAAAAAATAAAACCAAAAACCTTTAGTAAAAACAAAAATAAAACACTTCTCCTCCCACTTCCCCATTATATTTCAGCCACAAAGAGCTTGTTTCTGTACTTGCAATTTGCTAAGTTTGTTCTTGCCTTTGCCTCTGCTATCATTCCTCTGCCCCCAGATGTTTTCATGACTAGCTCCTTCTTATTTTTCAAGTCTCAGATCAAATACCATCCTAGAGAGGCCTTTCCTGATCCCTAGTCTAAATAAGCATCTACTATCCTTAAGACCCTCCTTGTCACATCACTTCTTAATACTTCCCTCATGGCACTTTTGGCTGTCAGAGATCTCTTTTGTCTACAATAACTTACTTTTTTTTTTTTTTGGTCCAGCCTCTAGAACTTACCTCTACAAAAAAAAAAGGAAAATAAAAATTAGCTGGGCGTGGTAGCACACACCTGTAGCCCCAGCTACTTGGGAGGCTGAGGCAGGAGGATTGCTTGAGCCCGGGAGTTTGAGGCTACAGTGAGCTGCAATGACACCACTTTACCCAGGGTGACAGAGTGAGACTGTTTCCTGAAAAAAAAAAAAAAGAAAGAAAAAAGATTGTTTACATTTCTTTGTTACATTTTCCATTTCTTCTGTAAGTAAAAAATTTAATTTTTGCCCATTTTTCTATAGCATGTTTTTTTTTCTTTTTTTTTTTTTTTTTTTTTTGAGACAGAGTCTCACTCCGTTGCCTGGGCTAGAGTGCCATGGCGTCAGCCTAGCTCACAGCAACCTCACACTCCTGGGCTCAAGCGATCCTCCTGCCTACCCCTCCCGACTACAGGCATGCGCCACCACACCGGGCTAATTTTTTCTGTATATATTTTTAGTTATCCATATAATTTCTTTCTATTTTTAGTAGATATGGGGTCTCTCTCTAGCTCAGGCTGATCTCGAACTTCTGAGCTCAAGGGAGCCACCCGTCTCAGCCTCCCAGAGTGCTAGGATTACAGGCGTGAGCAACCGCGCCCGGCGCATGTTTTTTTTTCTTTCTTACCAATTTATATGAATTTAAGATGCTTTTTGTCAGGTTTATGACAAACATTTTTTCCAGTGTGCTTTCCCTATTGATTTTGTCCCTGTTTCCTTGGGCAGAAATTCCAAATTTTTAAGCAGTCAAATGTAGCAATATTTTCCATAGTGGTTTGTTTTTAGCAGACAGCATAGCGAGAGTAGTAGTAAGCTGCCAAGCAGGGTGCTTTGAAGTTATTTAGCAGAATCCGTGACTTTAGGCAAGTAGGCCGGTTACTTAGCTTCCAAATCTTATGTTATTCCATTGCAGTTTTCATTTGCGAAATGGGGATAAATGGGACACCAAACACGTCACAAGATCATTGTGAGGATTAAATGAAATGAAGGATGTAAAATGGTAATCTGCACCTTGAAAATGCTGTAAATAAGTATGGTTGAGAGCCAGTACACATTTCACTATTTTCATGTTGAGAATTTTTCTCGGTTCAGATATGGTATAAAATTTATCAAATATTTTAATTTCTTTATTCTTCCGGAATTAATTTTGGTGCACCACACAACTTTTTGTAATGCCTAAAGTCAACTTTCGGTTTTCCGTAGGCGAGCGACCTCGGCAGTAACGGAGAAGCGTCTGCCTACCCCGCTGCAGGGAATAAAGCGGGGCCTGCGGCCGGGTGGGCGGAGCTCGCGCAGGATGAGAGTGGGCGGGGCACGCCTTTGACCCGCCCCCGAGCGCCCCCGCTTCTCCCCTCTGCCGGTCCGGCGCTAGGTTCTTGTGAATCCTCGGTGGCTTGGGCTGCGCTGCACACGTTGCTGGTCTGCTCGGCACCAGCGCTCGACTTCCACCCGAAAGACCGGCACGTGAGTGCGCGCCTCACCCTGTTTCTGGGCCGGGGCCCGGGCAACCCACCAACCCCCCGGGGGGGAAGAGGAAAGTCCTGGCCTGCAGAATCCGGGCCCGCAGTCTCCGCGCGGCGAGGCCCACTGGGCCCTGGCTCTGGAAGTGCACTCTGGGCTTCGCTCGGCGGGGGATTGGCAGGGCGCGCGTGGGGCTCTCGGGCCGCTGAACGCGCGGTCGGCGGCTTGGCGAGGCCCGGGGATGGCCGGTGCCTTCTGAAAGAGCCCCAACTGCGGCTTAGCTCTGGGCGGCGAGTAGCCGCCTGGACGAGGCGGTCGCGCACCTGAAGTGGTTGTGCCTGGGATCCGCCTGCCCGCCCTCAGCGGAGAGGGTTGGGCGCGTGGCCAAGAGAAGGGTGACGGGCCCTAAAATCCCTGCAGCGCCAACCAGGGAGACGAGTAGGGATCCCACACCAGACTCAAGGTGAAGCGAACGCCCTGATGAGCTGGGCGCGCTTCGGAGCAGCCGAGGAGGAGAAGCTGCCAGGTGGGGTGGGTGACTCTTCCGGAGTAAAGCAAGGAGGTTGTGAGGAGACGTATCCTGGCAGTTGCTGTTCCTGCTCCAGCTTCGAAATTCTTCTGTCTAGTGTTTTGGGTTCACTACTACAGGGGCGTGGAGGAAGTGCTGTTGCATTCGTTTTTCGGTGCTGGAATCTCTCGGGGACCGAGCGCATTGACCATTAATGTTGTGCTTCATGATCATCTGCGATTTTTGCTTACCCTTAGTGTTATCTTTTTGTGGCTGCCTCTACAACAGATAATCAAATAGAAGGAAGGGCAGGGTTTAATATAGCAATTATTGATTACGGCGTCCAACAATAACTCTTCTAGACAATTTTTATATATGTTAGCTTATTCAATGCTCACAACCACATGTTGAAATGGTACTGTTATTCTGTTTCATACTCCAGGAATCTCAAGTTGAATAACTCACCAAATAACATAAGTGGTAAATGGTAGCATTAAAGTTAGAACTCAGGTCTGTATGATTTTAGGGCACAGCCTTTATGGCTCAATGTAAAAGAACATTGTTCTTTTGGGTAAGACCGATGCTTAGGTTTCAAATCTGTGCTTTGAGGTTTGTGAGCTGTCTGACCTTGGCCAGGGTTCTTAACCTTTTAGGGCCTGTTTCTGCATTTGTAAAAGGGAGATAAAATACCTTTTGTGTCACAGGGTTGTTATGAGGAGTAAATAAGATATTTGTAAAACATTTAGCAAAGTGTCTAGCATATAGTTAGTGATAAGCTATATATAGCTACATACATCCTGCCGTTGTCGCTAATTAGGGTCTGCAAACTCTAGCTCTTGAGTGCTGCCAGCGAGAGCCAAACAAAACTTGTACAGGCCTAGATCATAGGTAGAAGGAAACAGCAAAGGCTAGGAAAAGAAAAAGGCACTGAAAACAGGTAACATGTGTAACAGCAATTGTAGTGACACCAGTGGATGTCTTGGGTATTCATCTGTGGTACCTAGGGCCACTGTTTGCCTTTGTGAGAATTTTTCAAAAGACAATTCCTTTTAGCTTAGGAATTGGGAAAATGCATCCTACTTGGGCTGAAAAATTTCACACTCTGGGATTGGACCATGCTGAGGCTCTCTGGATGTGAGTGGGTGCTGAATTTCAGGAACCCGCGGACTAAAATGTGTCTGACACAAACCCCACAATGAAAGTGCAGTTTTCTTTCAGGATTTCTTCTCTCAGTTCTAGCTCTTAAAGAATGGAGAGAAAAATGAGGTTCCAGGATGGGGGAACCAAAAAAATTCTTTTGCTATTAAGGGTTATATAATGACTGGACACCTCTCCTAATTTTGTCTCTAACTGTGAATACTTTATAGACAATGGTCTTCATTTCCACATACATTTAAGGAAACCTAACTATTGCACATTTTATTTTCATATACTCTTTACAATCTATCACCACTGCCCAAGTATTTTCCTTAAAGCACTAGTTCAGATACCTAGTTCATACTGTACCCCAGCTCCTATCAATTGCTGGTATAGCTTTATACATAGTTTTCCTTGCCCTCAGTTTCCCCATGAAAAATAGAAGGAAATACGGCATACTAATTTCAGTAAATCATTTTGAAATGTCCTCTTACCAAATGGATAGTTATGTCTAGTTCCTGTGAAAATCACCAAAGGAACAGTGTGGTTGCAAAATGCATTGTCATCAGGCTACTTCAATTTTCTGAGCTTTTAGTTTACCGTGCCTGTAGCCTTTAAGGTGATAGTTAATACATGTTAAAATAGATATATGCAACCATAAAGAGGAACTCATCTGTTCACATTTGCATCTGTTTGGGGTCAGAATTTTTTTGAAAAAGAAGTGAAATCCAAACAAATATTTCTTGATGGTGTTGTCACAATGTTTATAAAATATCTAAAATTGCACCCCACCTTAAATAGATCTTGCTCCCCTTTCCTGCTTTATTTTACTCTTTAGAACTTACTACCATCTAACATACTATATATTTTTCTTTATTATTGTCTGCCTCCCTGTAGTGTAACTAACTGCTTGAGGGCAGGAGTGTTTGTTTTGTTGATTGCTGGCTCCCCAGCACTTCAGAATAGCACCTGACACACAGTAGGTGATCTATAAATATTTTTTCAATGAGCGTTGAATGAATGAGTAGTACTATTAAACTGTTCATGATTGGGAAATAGAAAGGGGTTTGCCAGAAAGTTAAAAATAGCCAAAATATATGTGCTAAGCAACTGTGAGAGGAATAATCTTGAAATCAGGATACGTATAAAGCATCTCAACAGATAGTCTTTGCACAATATATAAACTTTTAAACCTTAAAAACGAAGTGATTATGGTTGTTGCAGCTTTAAACTAAAGTTTTAAACTAATTTTTTGATCATTGTGCACCATGAACTAACGAGAAGCACATAGGGACAAAATGTGAAATGACTGTCTTGCCCAATGAAATATATATGCCCAGCTCAGAAGAGGAGGAAGGGAGCCAGTTTTTAGAAACTATGCATTTAGAGCTGGGGCATAGTGGACACTAGGGCAGGTGAGAAGTTAAACATCTGGAAAATTCCAAAAGGTGGAAAGTTCTTAAAGTGCTCTAAGGGGAACAAGAACCCCAAGGTTGGACTTTAGTCTCCGCAGGTTGATGTGCCTTAATATAATATCAAGCCTGCCTGCTGCACAGCTAGCCAGCAGCTTTACTGAGTCTTTATAATTTTAAAACTTTTCAACTGAGTGGTTGGGATTTTCAGGTATGGGATGCAACTCAGATATTTACCAAGGGTAAAAGATGATTCACTTTGTGGATTTATACTGTATAGCCGACTTTGCCAAGATGCATGTTTCATAAAGTGAGGCAATACTGAGATGTTGTCACTGCTTCTAACTTTTATTAATATCTGTTAATGGAAAAGAAGCCAAACTCTGTAAAATAATTTTAAAGAGATTTATTCTGAGCCAAATTTGAGGACTGTGATGCGGAGCCACACCCAAGAAGCCTTGAGCAAGTGGGCTTGCTGTGGCTGGGTTACAGTTTGGTTTTGTACATTTCAGGGAGACAGGGGTTACAGGTAAAGTCACAAATCAATATGTGGAAGGCATACTTTGATTTGGCCTGAAAAGGTGGGCCACCTGGAAGAGGGGTGCGGAGGCTTACAGGTTATAGGTGGGTTTAAAGATTCTTTGACTTGTAATTGGTTAAAGACATGAAGCTTTGTCTAAAGGCTTGGAATGTTTTAAGATAAGGAGCTCTGTCTGTTAATCAGAGAGGAAACATCGGACATATATTTGTTGTGTAAATTGAGGACCTGCTGGTTTGTCTTGCATACCCTTGTATACCCTGTTAATGTGTTACAAAGGATATTTACAAGAAGGGAGGGGGACATGATGAGGCATGTGTGACCTCCCTCCTTGTGGCAGGCAATTTAGTTTTAGGATATGCGCTTGGCCAAGAGGGGGCTCAGTCAGCCGGTGAGGGGAAGCCTTAAGATTTTATTTTACTTCATATATCCTACCATGTAAACCTATGATGAACTGTTCATTTGATAGGCTTGAAAATATAATAAGTGATGTTTCTAGAATAAGGGATTAGAAAAGTAGTATAACCTGAAACACATGTTTAGTAAACTCTATAGCCTGCCATGAATCATGAAATAGAGCAATGTATCTTCAGGATTTTTTACAGAAATTAAAGAAGGGGCCTTAGTTGATTGCTTTCTTTGTAGCAATAAGGACAAGGTAAAACTGCACATACTTTTTATTTTTGAAGTGAGAGTGATTAAGTGTCAACTCTTTGGTATTAACTCCTGCTTTCCCCAATTCTGCATGTCCAAGTATCAGCTGTAGTATCCCTATTTAGATTTTGTTGAGGATAGTTCAAGAATCTGGAAACATTTTATTTTAGGAATGGCCGGAAGCTGATTCCTTTTGCTGCCATGATGTACGTATGCTAACAGCTTAATATGAGATTCCATGGATCGTGATGTAACTAATTTCCTTATGCTGCATGTACGCAATAGACTGGGCCCTGTGTTTTGTTTGTTGTTTTTTATGACATCTAAGAATTTAATAACAGTTTGAAGCAAAGGTAACTAGTGGAAAAGTATCCATATATATATATTTTTTTCAGAGACAGCTTTTTTCCATAGTGAGAGATGGCGACTGAGTTTAGAAAACTTTATCCTTTTTCTTCCGTTTCTCTTTTTTGTTGTTATAAATTTTCTGATGTTTTCTATTCATTTTTTAAGTCATTTAGTATCACTTCCTAAGCAAGTTTCATATTTACTGTAATTAAATTAGAGTCATAGAACATTAAATGGAAGAGAATTTGAGAGTTACTTAAAGGGATTGACTCAACTCTTAGATTTAACAGTTGAAAAAAATTGAGGCCTAGAGAAGTTAGAGCACTTGCCAATGTGCCCACCATTGTGATGTGACTGACATAGAACCAGAGTTCAGTTTTTTGACTCACGATGTAGAGATCTTTCCTGTTTGCTCCTTTTTCATATTGAAAGAAAACATGCCATTTTCTCTGTTTTATATACTTTTATGCTTGACATAATTCCCTATCCCAATTTCTAGTATCTACTGTGAAGATTAAAAAAAAAAAATCTGAGCATGGCTTTCTTACTAAATACAGAACAAGCTCATTTTAAATTCCTTTAATGTCAGTTTTTTAGTCTCAGAGTCTGGATATTAAGTGTAGTATATTCCTGAGAATAAATGTTGCTGATGTAAGATGGTCCAGCAGTACCTGCATGGTAGACCTGTATGTGTGCAGATACCCTAGCAAGGAAAAATGCTTCCTTAGCCTTACTTAAGTAATTTACAATTTAATGAGCTATCTTTTTTTTTTTTTTTTTTTTTTTTTGAGACAGAGTCTCACTTTGTTGCCCAGGCTAGAGTGCTGTGGTGTCAGCCTCGCTCACAGTAACCTCAAACTCCTGGGCTCAAGCGATCTTTCTGCCTCAGCCTCCCGAGTAGCTGGAACTGCAGGCATGTGCCACCATGCTCGGCTAATTTTTTTCTATATATATTTTTAGTTGGCCAATTAATTGCTTTCTATTTTTTAGTAGAGACGGGGTCTCGCTCTTGCTCAGACTGGTTTCAAACTCCTGACCTTGAGCAATCCACCCACCCAGGCCTCCCAGAGTGCTAGGATTACAGGCATGAGCCACCACACCCAGCCTTAATGAGCTATCTTGAAGAGAAACTGCTATGATATAAATATAGTATAAACCATTCCAGTTCTTCTACTCCTTGGCAAGCCACCATAGTTCTGGTTACATTTGTTTAAGGAAGATAATAATACTTATAGCCTAAATATTAACCATGTAATTTTAAAGATCCTATTTCTTTATTAATTTGTATCAGGCTGAATATTGCATTTGATATCCTAACAAACAAGCCATAAGGAAATTAATTAGAGAATATTACTATTACACTAAGTATTTATTTTTTAATATTGTTTTTAATTGACAAATCATAATTGTATACATTTATGAAGTTCATTTATTTTTTATTTGTATTAGTTTCAATTGACAGCTACATAACTGTTAATTAGAGACTTTAGTTCCCTCAAGGCATTTTGGCATGAGGGGAAAAAAATCTGGGTGCTTTGTGTGGTACTGCCACTTGCTAGCTTTGTGATCTTAGGTGAGTAATTTAACCTTTATGAAGAAAGTCATTTTTTCCTCCTAATAGGCACTATGCATTGTTTAGACAATTAACAATGTGAGGAAAATTGTCAACATATTCTGTGGTATTCAATTGAAATATAGGAATGCTTTATATTATAGCTATGATGTATGGACTTCTCACCATACAGTAATCATTGTCCTGCCCAACTCAGAGTTTTTGTGAGATTCAGAAGATAATATGTTATTTGGAAGCACTTTGAAAATTGTAAAAACCCAAAACTACCCAGATGTATGGAATTATTAACTGTCTTTTCTTCCCCCTTTTTCTTCTACTCTCCATTTCTCTTACTCCCTATCTTTATTAAGGGTGAAAAAAAAATCCATCCGTCAGTGGCAACATGAACGCAACTTCTTTTACAGTGAAATATAATTTAATTTTTAAATTTTTATTTTTTCTATATCCCAAATCATCAAGCAATATGGTGGATATAGTTTTAATGCTCTGTAAAAGTAGAAATGTCTAGAGAGCTTCTTCAGCTTCAAGGGCACTTCGATTGTTCCCTATCTGTACTGCAGTCTTACACTGTCGTATATTCTATTTATACATGGATAGCTAAGCATTTATTTTTGCTTTTGTTTTCCTCTTCCCACATTGAGAACATAGAAGGTATTCAATAAATAATTGTTGCAAGAATGGATCTCCCCAGTTTGCATATAATAAGCTACAAAGTCTTGTATTGCTATATCCAGTCTCCACAATCCTTAGCATAATAATGGGTGCACAGTAACCTCTAAATTGTACACTTGCCAGTTTGACCAGGACCTCCCAGTAGTGTAGCAGCTTTTGGATTTATAGCAATATTACCCCTCGCTCTCTTTATTTTCGAAAGGGACGCTTAATTAGTGTTCTAAGCAACACAATTGGAGAAACTCTGCCTAGGGTGTTTATTGGTGATGTTGCTGGACCTGGTTCCAGCTGCCCCAAGGTTACCCTTGTTCACTTTCAGTAGTGGTCAGGCAGTATGTACTGGGGAATAGCAGTTAGTGAATCGTGGTATTAGAATCAGAGGAAACCTCTGAGAATTTTTTAAATGTAGGCCAACCTTCTTATTTTGTAGCTGAAGACTGAAGGAAGTTTACTAAAGGGATTGGTAGGTGGACACTGACTTCTTCCTGTCAATTATTGTAGGACAAATTATGAGTCACAGACAGGGGCCTGGGCTCCTGTCCCCCACGCAGTAACTATGGAACTGTAGCTTAGGTAAACAAATCCTTCTGAGAGGATTTACGGAAATTAGCACTTGTCTGTAGTCAAGGCTAACTACTTTGACAAATTGATTTTGTGTAAATCCCAAAGATTGTTTTAATATCATTTCAAGAAGTTCTTCATAAATAAGAATGAGAAAGTTGCTTTATATCTAACAACTTAATAATAAGCCCTCTATGCTGAGACACTCAATTAAAATATTTGAGTAGTTAATAAAATAATTGCTATAATTCATGGGGTGTATATATACGCTGAGCATGCTACAGATCTTCAATTGTCAGGTATTTTTTTAATTCCCATTTTATAGATGAGAAAAGTGAGGTTTAATAGATAATTTGGCAAAGGTGACACACCCAAATAAATAGTGGGAAAGAAATTTGAACCACATCCACTGACTCCAAAGTTACTGTTCTTTCTGCTGTGAATAACGGCACCAGATGTCATGCTTGAGGAAGAAGAGGAAGCAGTAAAACATGGTCACTGTCCTCAGCTCATAGTATATAGACAGAAAGATGTGCCACACACACAAGTAACAAGAATGGAAAGAAAATGGGATCCATGCCATAACAGCATTAGGAGGGTATCAGCAATAGCTTTATGGAGGAAGTATCATTTGAAGTGGATCTTGAAGAACTTATATGGGCAGAGGTAGCTGCTGTTCAAGTGGGCTAGGGTCAGATGTTGTCAGAGTCATGAATTGCAGGCTTAGCTCATTGGACTATGGTAGGCACCTGGCAGCTAGTGGTCATTTTTTTTTTAATAGAGAGTGATAAAATTATGATGTGGAGAGAAGATGGCATTAGAATACCTATTAAGAGACCAGTATAGCAGGCAGGTGAGAGATATGGAAGACCTGAAGTAGGGTTGTGACTGTGGGTACAGGAAGGGTCTGTGCCTCCATGTTGGAGAGAGATTGGGGTTATATTAGGCAGAACCTCCATGAAATCTTTACTGAGTGAATCTAAGAGTAGTTTTAGGGGAAGAAGGGAAAGAGGAAGCAGTTAAGACTTCACCAGAGCGTGGGAATAGCCATATGCCTTGATTTTCACATGCCAAATGCCTCTTCAAATATTAGGCCTTAATTTTCAGTTCCTTTGGATTATATGTGTTATAATGTTGATTTAAAAAGTTAGGGTGACTGGGAGAATGGTTGGTATATTTAGTATTTTTAGGGGTTATTTGCATTTCAGAAGAGGAGTTTGAATCAAGCAATCCTCCAGTAAGTAATATGTACTGTAGGGACTATTTCTTTCTTTCCTCTCTATCATCCTACTCTTTGTGAAGTAAAATACTACATAGAATCATTCTTTAGTTGCTCATGCATTCCTCTGCCTCATCACTTCTTCCAGCCAAACCCCCTATTTTTCTGTACACAAAGGAAATAAAATATTTGTTTTATTTTCTGTCCTCATAGTTTGTAGATAAGATAGCCTATTGCTCTTTTAAAAAGTTATGTATCACATACTAGATAAGTACATTAAAAGGAAATGAAAAGAGCATTTTCATAAATGTTGCTATTAACGAGGTTCCAGACCTGAGTGTTTATGTAATTTCTTCCATTTGCCATTCAGCCATATGGGTTTTTAGATAAAAGTGAGGCTGAAGTCAGAGTCATTTTCAGGGGGAAATACTACTCCCTTGCACAGGGGCCATGCTAGTTTTCTCTGTATCATTCCACTTTTAGTATATATGCTGCCAAAGTGAGCACAAGGGAATACTACTAACAGAGGAAATTTGTTTCCTGCCAACAATGCAGTAGGGTAACTGTCAACAATTTGCTAAATAATCAGCTGAGCCTGACATGTTGTTTTTGTAGCTTTTGTATGAGTATTTTTAAGGAAAAATATAATGCCCTGCTATGTTGTGTTTCTTTGATGTGAGACTGACTTCACACATAGATATCTGCAGTCTCTGTTGAATTCTCCTCATCCTTGGAAATTTGAAGACTTTTCTGGTGGCTGGTAGAGAATTCTCTATATGTTGTTCTTCTGGAGCTTTAGCAATCATTGCTCATTCTATGTCTGTCCATAGGGTACTGCATGATGCTTGGTATTGCTGACGTGCAACTCACAAGTCTCTGAACTACCTTATGCAAAAGAAAAAAAAAATCTTTCAACTAACATTCCACAGATTCTGTGTTAGATACAAAAAGCAAGATGCCTGGCACATGCCATATTTACAGGTTTTTTGCAGTATCTCCATTTTTACTGATGAGGAAATCTAGGCTCAGGAAGTTGAAGTTACATATATGTGGTCACACAGCTAGCACCAAATGTAAGATTTAACCCAGGTATACATTACTCCAAATTTGATCATCTTCCTGTACTGTAGTAATCTGCTACTATTAGTGCAATTGAAATTCAGAGGAGCAACTTGTTATGGATTGGAATAATCAGGATAATCATTATGGAATAGAATAATGAAAAATAAGAAACAAGGGGTAGATAAGAGAGGATCAGACCCTGGAGGCAGGTAGTGATAAAATACTACTACTACTACTAATGCTAAACGTTTGAACACTTAACCATATATTAGGCACTGTTTAATATATTAATTCATTCAATTCTCGTGACAACTCTTTGAGGTAGGGACAGTTATTTTATTTTATTTTTATTTTTAACCCAGTCCCCCCGTTATTTCATTTTATAGATGGGCAAACCTGGAGGGAATATGGAGGTTACAGATCTTGCCCAAGGTCACAGATGAGAACTCAGGCAGTTTGCAGTTTGATTATAGAGCCTGTGATAGGGAGCATTAAACAGGAAGGGGAAAATCAAGGGGGCATGCTTCATTCAGGGCTGAATACAGTAGATGTGAAAAAAAGGGAAAAAGGAAATTGTATGTAGGGGTGGGGTGGGTGTGGGAGAGGGATGTAGCTTTGGGGAGTGCTGTGCACCAATTGTTGTCTGAAGCCTTGAGAGGGGTAAGGTCAAAGGAGAGATAAATGCAGACAAAGAGGTGACAGCCTGCAGGGATTCCCACAGTTTCTTCAATGGGAAGAATGGGAGAGAGGTACTCTCTCTCATGAGAGGTACTCATCTCTAGGCAGAGATGGAGAAGACGAGAATGAGGGATGGAAAATCCAAGGAAGAAGGGATTGAGGATGAGGTCCCAGTATCAATATGCCCGAGACTTCATGGATGTGGATAGCTTTAAATTAAATCTACTGCCTTCTCTGTGCTTTTGTGTTTTGTGGTATTTCTCCTTTCTTATTGAGGAACTCTTGCCTCCTGCTAAGTTTTTAGCACTTTTAATTTTTTTATAACTCAGGGAGAAGAGGATTGACTATTCTATTAGCATTACTAATACAAATGCTTTCTAATATTGTATATACTTCAGAAAAGAAATAGCTAATCTTCTGAGTTGGATGGTATGAAGACATGCGACTTTTGGTGCTAAATTCTAATCCTGTTTATTGCTTCATAAGGAGACCTTATTGCTATCACATTACAGTGTTCTAACTTCTAAGACACCATAGAATTAGAAGAGATTTGACAAATGACATTTTAAAATTAGCCATTTCATCCCATTTCCCCCAGTTTGAGAACTTGTAGTAAAATCTTGTTACCTACCTGCTGAGTTCTTCTGACTGGTTCTTAGGACACTCTAAGCTTGGCCCCTCTACCTGTCCAGCTTTGCTTTATCTGACATAGATGCTCACTTCTGTGACATCTGGTGAAATGTCCTCACTGTGCCTTCTAATGTCCTGCTCTTTCCTGTCTCTCACTTTACCTGTTCAAACTGAATCTTTCAAAACCCAGGCGGTGTAAGTCTCACCTGCCCTATGAATTCTCCTCTGACTGCTTCATTGATTTCTTCTTTCCCTTGATATCTTTTGTGCATATTGTCAATACTATGTATTTTAATACTTAACCATTTTGATGCATATTAAAATGGCAAAAAACCCAAGCCAAAACAACAATCAAAAAAAAAAAGACTTCATAAAAGGATATAGTGTTAATAATTTTAGTTTTACTACAATATCCCTGGGTATGGATGGGATTTAGGAAACAAATTGGGGATTTGTAAATTTTGTTGTTTATTAAGGAATAATTTTCTTTCCAGGTGAAGGGATACACATGCAGCATTACTTTTAAAAGGAATTTCTAGCAACTACTACTAAGGTTATGCAACCTACCTCATTATTCTCAGTCTCCATATTTAGGAATCTCAAATGCTAGTATTGATTTTTGACATACATTGAGGATGGCTACTGTTTTTTAGAGAGTTCATTAGAGTAATTAAAGAGTTTTCATAAGGCATGAGTTGTTTTCTGACGTTGCCAAAGGGCTGTTCTGATAGTAATCCTTATTGTTTCAGACTTGATTAGGCATTTTATTCAGCACAGAAATCCTGCTCCTGTTGGATATAACAGGATGATGAGTGGATTTATTTCTGTATGTTAGAATTTCAGCTAATTCTCAAAGTGGAGGGCAAAAGACATTAAATACTCCACGTTGTAAGGACATTTGCCAGCAGCTCTGGGGGAAGAGGTACCTTCCCACCTCCAGAACCTGTCCTATCACCATCAGCCTCCACTTCACTCTAGATGGCTGGCTAAATGGACCTCCAGCTGGGGAATGCAATACCTGGTTCCTCTTCTTGGTGACACCTGCAGTCCCTTTCATTTTCTGGGTTCAGGGAGGAAAGCAGCTCTCCCTCAATACTGCATTCCTACTCAAGGCCAGCCCTATCAAGTACTCCACCCTATCCCCAGTCCTTTTCATATGTGGATTGGAGGTTGGGGAGAGGAGAGGTCTGTGGAAGTTAGGCTAATTCTGGTATTTCTTAGCAAGTCGTGAGGGGAGATGGCCACACCTCTCTCTAATGTGTCAACCTTGTCTATACTTTAGAATCATCTAAGGAGCTGAGGCCCAAGTTGTACCCTAAACCAGTCAAGTTAAAATCTCTTTTTGTGGGACTCTGACATTAGTAGCTTCAAAAACTCCTCCAGATGGTTCCAATAAGTAGCCAAGATTGAGAACCACTGCTGCTAACTATTTGGAGTTGGGGGCAGAGTGGAAGGAAGGGTATTTGGGGTCTTTTATTCCCGAGGTTTAGTCTTAGCCAAAATTCTTTTAAAACAGAAAATATCCGCCTCAGTATCTCATTAAATAAACAAACATGAAATTAAGGTTGTAGTTTAATCTGTTTTGTTCTGTAGCATAATGCTATGTTTACCTTTAAGTGAAGGAAGAATCAACATTATACTTGGACCTTTCCTGAATAGTAAAATATATAGTAAGGTGAAAAGATCAATATGTTTTATTTGCCATCTTAAAAGCTGCAATTTTACTGTCATACAGTAAATGAGTTTTATCCTAGCAATATCACTGGAATGAGCTAAAAATAGACACCCAAATCCTAAGAAGGCATATATAACAGTCTCATTCTAGCAAATTCACTCTTCTATGAGCCTGCTCTGACAATTTGTCTTAAGAATTCAGCTATTTCCATTAGGAATGAGTGTGCTTCTTGAAGGCACAATTTCACCTGCTTTCTCATTTCATTGGTTTTCCCACAGCTCAAGAAATGGCAGCCCAGTGTGTCACGAAGGTGGAGCTGAATGTTTCCTGTAGCAATCTTATGGATACAGATGTAGGGTCAAAGTCGGATCCTTTATGTGTATTATTTCTGAATACAAGTGGTCAACAGTGGTATGAGGTAATATTAAATACTTCAAGTGACAAATAATCTGAATTGCTCTTTTAATAATGTGAAGAGTTTTTAAAAAAATGTTAAAGATAATAACACCATCTCCTATGTTAATGCAGTTTTTTGGGAAAGTTTGTCCTTGATTGTAGAATTCTTCATACACATATAGAAACTTCCTTTAGTTGTCATGCCTATATTTATTTATGTTTAGTACATAAAGATGTTAGAATCCAAGTGTACCTTTGATCTGAAGAAACTTTTTTGTTTTGGGGGGTGGATGTAGGTTGAACGCACAGAAAGGATTAAGAATTGCTTGAATCCCAAATTTTCCAAGACATTTATTATTGATTACTACTTTGAAGTGGTTCAGAAATTGAAATTTGGGGTTTATGACATCGACAACAAAACTATTGAGCTGAGCGATGATGACTTCTTAGGAGAATGTGAATGTACCCTTGGACAAGTGAGTATACATACCCACTATCTCTATTTTGTCTAAAATTGTAAGCAGTGAATTGGGTGTTTTTGATGAATGTTCATTCATTTAATTTTTAAAATTGAAAAACATGTAAGCGCTTTACAGACTGAGTTCATATATGTGTATTAATATGGTTGGCTTGAACATTATGTAATTTATCTTATTTTATGAAACGGCAGGGACCATGCATTTCTGGCAAAGCCTGTTAATTCTTTTGAGTAAGGATGCTTCATTGAGCATTTCAATAAATAATACCTCCACTCTAGCTGCTGCAGAGTTCAATACAATTTTGTTATGCTCAAGTCATCAATGCTGTCAAAGTAACAGCAACGTCTCTGATGTTCTAACTAGCATAACATGTCTCTCTTGACTACCGATGCCTCAACACCACCCGTTTACCTGACTTGTTCTTGATACAGCCTAAGGTGTATCAGTTCCTCACTCTCCCCATAAGCCTTCTCTGACCCCCTAGACTAGTTTGGAGCCCTTCCCTGAGCTCACTTGTCACTCTCTACTGCTTCTCACTTTATTATTTTTTTTTGACAGTTGCTTTATTACCTGTCTTCCCAGTATGTGACAGGCTTGGTCAGGGTAGGGGAATGTCCTTTGGTTCACTATTTTGCTCCTTGCTCAGTCTGATTTATAAGGAGAGATCGTGACTATCTGTATAGACTGGGGAAGGCTTCAGGAAGGAGAAGTCATTTTCCTCAGTGGGTGATGTTTATCACTTAAATTTGTCTTTGACAAGTTTATTTTTCAGGGTTGAATTGTTTGGAGGTCATGGTATTTTCTAAGTCTCAAGAGCAATATGGAACTAATCAGTTTTCTAAAACTTTGATAAATAGTATCAAAGAAAAATTAAAGATTTTTTTGGAAAAAAATTACAGTGTAGCAAAAATTCTAATGAACTTGTGAAATAGATCAGAGATATATCTGTTTGAAAGTACCTAGGTATTGATTATATTATTAATATTATATTAAATTATATTAATTTTAAGCAACATAATATTTTATGAGAGTTAAATATTGAAGTTGTGTGTCAGTAGAAAAATTGAATCCCATTTATTGAGTGTTCTGAGGCTCAACTTTTACCTAGAGGAGTTTCAGCTCAGTGATTTTATTATGTGTTGAGAATCTGGCCCTCTTTTTCCATTACAAGGAAGAAATTAAACTTTGAAATACTTGGTAAAGAAAATAGTAGGTAGGGAGATTTTATCTGCCTGGGTAGCCTCCCAGGAAGTTTTTTTCCAATGAGTTTTTAGTGTGTGGATGCATTTTAAATGTCTAAAGAATCTCTAAATTAAGGAACAGACTTAATGTTAAGTGAACTTGTCTGAGTGTGGTGGCTCACACCTGTAATCCCAGCACTCTGGGAGACTAAGCCTGGAGGATTGCTTGAGGCCAGGAGTTCAAGACTAGCCCAAGCAAGACAGTGAGACCCCATCCTAAAAAAAAAAATTAGTTAGGTGTAGTGGTGTGTACCTGTAGCCCCAGCTACTAGGGAGGCTAAGGCAGGAAGATTGTTTGAGCCCAGGAATTCATGGCTGCAATGAGCTGTGATCATGCCACTGCACTGGCCTGGGCCACAGAGCGAGACCCCATGTCAAAAGAAAAAAAAAAAAGAAAAGAAAAGAAAAAGTAAACCTTGAAAAAGTAAACTTTATATTCAATCTTTTCTCAAAACTATTCAGTTTAAAAATTCTCATGTTGAAGTGAAATAGCTCTTGTATCACTTTTCAATTTTAACAGATTGTTTCCAGTAAGAAACTAACTCGACCACTGGTGCTTAAAAATGGCAGACCTGCAGGGAAGGGGAGCATTACGGTAAAAATATTTGTCTTTTGCCTCAAAAGCTTTAGCATAATAGAATATACTAATACTGCATATGTCGGACAAATATTCTACAGCCATGCTTTATGTATGATTTGATCTCGAATGTTGCATTCCATCCACCCTTGCCTTTTAGTGATCACAAATGAGAAATGTGCCAAAAAAGGAGAAAAATGCATTGAAATTTCTTTCAATTTTTTAAAGTTGCCCTTAGAGGTCAGGTGCACCTTGGTGATACTTGCCCCTCCTCCATGGACGCACCAATAATCTAAATAATTTGGCTCTCTACAAAGGAAACAGTCCTCTTAACATGACAGAAACTTTCCATAATGGACTTTATTTCCAGATGGATGTTAAATGATATTATGACATGGCCATTGAACCTATAAACTCTGTATCGTCTTTTTTTGGTGCTTGTTCTCTGCTGCCCATCCTCCCACTCAGAACTTCCATTGCTGATTAATGGCGCTAGCCAAATGAGTATTTGCTTTACTGTATTTTAGGTTTCAAATTACATAATGCCAACCTTTTAAATACCTTATCTTCTAGAGTTTCTGTCCAGGTGACCACTTCCTGGAGTGATGGTTTTCTTGAGCTATCTCTTGATAGCTCAACTTGAGCTATCTCTCAGTATATAAGGTTGGCTCCCTGAGGTAGCCTTGTTTGAGGGTTGTTGTGATTGTCAGGTGCATTTCTCTGAACAGCTATTTTGCTTTGGTTTAGATTTCCAAAGGCATAAGAATGTGCAGACTGTCAGGCATGTTGACTTTTGGGGGACAATGAATGTTATCAGTAGTTAGCTTTATTGCTTTGGGGCATGATAGCCTGCCTGATACTTGTTTTTAAACAGAATAAGTTTCAGTTATATTGGATGAAAACATTGTTCTGACATTTCAGTTTATAGAGTTCGCTAGGTATTATTTACTCAGACTTCTCAGTGTTTCAAGAGCTTTCGCTTGTTTTGTGCACAGGATAGCTTCAGTCTTCCAGGGCTTTGACTTTTCTCTGGAGTGGGGGAGATCCGGTTTGGGCATCCATGTTTACAACAGAAGTTGCATAATGCCAACTTGGCATATTTTTGGAAAATACCTATTTCACATACATAAAAGAAATAATCGTAAATCTTCCTTAATGGCAACATTTTCTTATTAAAAATTTTAGAATTCATTTATGTTAGTACGGATTTATATATTATTAGATAACAGAATAAATCAGTATCTATTTCATGAATATATTAGAATCCCTAAAACTTATTTTCTTTCACTTACCTTATCGACTCATAGATTTCAGCTGAAGAAATAAAGGATAATAGAGTGGTCTTGTTTGAAATGGAAGCCAGAAAACTGGATAATAAGGTGGGTAGATTATGCAGATTTCAACAAAGATCATGTTTTGCATCACGTTGATTCCCTTTTGAGAAAATAATAATGCAGTTACCATTGTGAACTCCGTCATCTGGGCATCACGCAGGGTATTAGTTACTTCCAAATTTTGCAGTTGTGTGTGTGTGTGTGTGTGTGTGCGTTTAGGCAGAACGCATTTCCCTTTACATCTAGATGAAAGAACTTCCTGGAGTGTCTTTCATCTAGATATGATCAAAGAATTTGTCTAGGTTAAAAGAGGAGTTGAATACAAGCATTAATGTTACTTGTAAAAGGCATGAGAGAGATTTAGTTGTATTATCTTTAGGAAAACAGCAAAAAGTCTATGTTTTATTAATTATAGGCCAGTTATCTTCTTTGCTTTCAAATTCAAGGGCCAATACTTTTTTCTTTCTTTCTTTTTTTTTTAGAAGCAGGATCTCACTCTGTTGCCTGGGCTGGAGTACAGTGGCACGATCATAGCTCACAGCCACCTGGAACTCCTGGGCTCAGATGATTCTCCTGAGTAGTTAGTACTATAAGGGTGTAGCACCACACAGCTACTTTTTAAAATATTTTTTTTGTAGAGATGGAGTCTCGTTGCATTGCCTAGGCTGGTCTCAACATCCTAGCCTCAAGCAATCCTCCCACCTCAACCTCTCAGAGTGCTGGGATTGCAGGTGTGAGCCACTGTGTCCACCTGGTGTTTATATTTTTGACTATACCAGTTATTGTTTGCTTGACATTAAACTTTGTGCTCAAGAGGGAAATAATATTATCTTAGTTTTTAAATTAATACTGAGGCTAATTCAGGACTAAAAAAATTTCTTCAGCTCAGGGAAGTATCTGCATATATTGCTGTGGGATTAAGAAGTGCCTTCATTTTCAAAAATAGTAAGGAATATATACTAAAGAGTATATAGATTTTAAAACAAAGATAAAGAAAAATGAAACAGTAAAATCATCCATAATCTTAATCTTAATCATCCATCCTTAATCTTGAGCTTAACATCTGTGAGTGATTTGTACATTCTTACAGAATTTTCTCTGTGTGTGTGTTGAGGATGATGATAAGGGCATTTTTGAGCAATCACTGTTCTTGAGTATTGTATAGGAGTGCTGTGGTGAATCACAGAGGAAACAGAGGATGTATTTTGTGCCCCTGAAGTATTTATTGTGCTTTCCGTATATCTGTGTCTGTTCTCTTGTGTGTATGAAGAAATGTATGGTATTGATGAAGGGGTTTTAGACATAGAAGGGTAAGTTATGAAGTCTAGGTCCAGAGCCATCTATTAATTGGAAAAGTGATCTTGGGAAAATCATTTAAGTCTTCTACATCAGCAATCCCCAACCTTTTTGGCACCAGGGAATGTTTTCATGGAAAAGAAATTTTCCACAGACCCCCAGTCCAGGGGAGGGGATGGTTTCAGGATGATTCAAGTGCATTGCATTTGTTGTGCACTTTATTTCTATTATTACTTTGTAACATACGATGAAATAATTATACAACTCCTCATAGGTTGGGGACCCCTGCTCTAAATCCATTTTCTCTCTGGTAACTGCCCTGTCTCTCAGAGTTGGTATGGCTAATGTTTGTGATTTTATTTATATAAATCTACTCAGTGCCATGTGAATGAAAACCGTTACTGGTGAAAACAAGCCAAAAACATATTTTACGGTCCGTTTGATCACTATATTTTACAATCATCGTGTTTTTGAGAAGTAAGAGTATGATACACAGGATTATGAGCACTTATCACAAGTATTTTAATAGTTCTCCCTGGTGGACCTCAGCAAGTTTCTAAGTTAGTGAGAAAGATGATGGGATTTGTATTTACTGTTGGTGTATCTGCACCATGGAGTTAGACTTCTGGTGGTGCCTACATGTATAAAGTGTGATCACACGTGGTTTTAGAGTAGAAAAATGTTTTTTGTTTGTTTTAAATGTAGGATCTATTTGGAAAGTCAGACCCATACCTGGAATTCCACAAGCAGACATCTGATGGAAACTGGCTAATGGTTCATCGAACGGAGGTAAATATCTGAATTTGAGAAGTAGGGTGGAGGTTTCCTTTGCAATTGTAGTAATCTGGATTTTTAAAAATTATGTATGTTAATACCAGTGGATAATTAAAAAATACATATATAAAAATCTGAGTTCAGACTTACATACAGCCAGAGATACGAGGCCAACATGCTCACTTTTTTTCCTTTTAATGAAAAGAAAGCATGCTATCATGCTTAATTATTTTTATTTTAAAAATTTTAAGTTCTATAAAGAATACTAAATATATTCCTCTGTACCCCTTACCTAGATTCATCATACCTGCACACACTTGTGTTTTCTTTCTCTCTCTCTCTCTTTCTCTCACACATATACACATGCACACTTATGCACACACATACTTCCCTTTTGTAAAACCATCCTAATATAGGCTGCAGCCATTATGACTCTTCACCTTTAAATGCTACAGCAGGCATTTCTCAAGAACTAGGGCATTCTATACAACACCTGAGAAAACTAACGTTTATTTAATAACATCATATTCACCATACCATTCATCTTCAGATTTCTTCAGTTGTCTCACACATGTTTTATATATATTTTGTTTTGTTTTGTCTGGGATCCGGTCAAGGCTCATGTTTTGCATTTGGCTATTATGTTTCCAATATAGGACTATTCTCTCTACCTCTTTCATATCCCCTTGCCATTGAATCTTTTGAATAATCAAGACCGGAATGTGCAACATCCTCACAACTAGATCCAGATCAAACATTTCTACCAAGAATGCTACACGTGTACCTCCCTCTGCATCGTCAGGGGGCTCATAGCGTCAGGCTGCCCAGTAGCGGTGATGCCATGCTTGGCTACTTAATTAAGCTGGTGACCACCATATCTCGCCATGATAAGGTTCCATTTTTTTCCCATTGTAATTAATAAATGATATGTGGTGTGGTACTTTGCAACTGCATGTATTATCTATTCTCTAGCATTTTACGCAGTAGTTTTAGCATCCATTGATGATCCTTGCCTGAATCAATCTCTATATTGGGGATTATAAAATAGTAATTTTTTTTCCCTGCAATTTTCATCCCTTTTACTCATATTAGCAGGCATTTTTCTTTCACCTTTTCTCTCTCACTTTCTCTCTTTTTTAATATCATCATAAATGCATGGAGTATTACAACAAACAGTATGCGTTGTGTTGTAATTCATTACTGTCATTTTTGCTGCTGAAATTAATCCAAATTTGACCAGGGAGAGAGCTCCTGTAAGTGGCTCCTGTTTTTTGGTTTGGGTTTTTTTTTTTTTTTTTTTTTTAAAGAAGACCCCATTCATTTTTAATCATTCTCTTAGTTCTCAGTTCACCCTGTACTTTCCCTGTCCCAGGGCTGGAATGAGCCATACCTCTTAAGGAACCCTATTCCTGTAGGAGGGTAATAGTGTTTATTTGTGTTTATTTATTTTTATTTTATTTTATTTTTTATTTTTGACAGTTTGCTAGCAAAAGGTAATAATAGTATTTAAATACCAACATCTTAGTGCTGAATGTGCTCATTGCTACTGGGATGTCACTGTTTTTAGGCCTTTTTAATGGAAAAGGCAGCTGGGAAATATGTATATTTGTGTGTCTGTTTATTAGGTATGTATATAGAGTGTTAAAATTGTAAACCATGAATTTAGACTTATTTCTCCAATTTAAATCCAATATAGCGAGGTTCTTTTTATTCCATACTTCCCACTTTTTGTTTTATATTTGAATCTTCTTTGTCCTATGGTAAAATCCTGGTTACCAACAAAATCAATAATCTTCTGCAGTTTCCAATTGTACCTTGTAGTAGATGGTTATATTTCCTAAGTAGTTTTCTTCTTTCATGAGAATGTACCATGATTCGACAATTATCACATTTTTCAGATAACCATTGTATAATATTGTCCTAGCTAGTTTCTTATTGAAATAGTTGAGTGGGTAAAGAAGTGACAGATGGTGAGAGTTTAGCAAGAACCTAGGAAAGGCAACAGCAAAACTTTAATAAACTAGATATTTTTCTAAAAGATCTTTGAACCTTCATTTTTATAGGTTATTAAAAACAACTTGAATCCTGTTTGGAGACCTTTTAAAATCTCTCTCAACTCTCTGTGCTATGGAGATATGGACAAAATCATTAAGGTAACTTGAAATTATATGTGTGTGTGTGTGTGTGTGCGTGTATAAAATACACAAATACTACACATTAACCTATTTTATAAAGTTAATTATATAAAATAATACTTAAAAAAGTAAATGATATAACAGAAACCCATAGGGTTGAAGTTTATGTATATATGAGTATAGTAATAGCAGAATAGAAATGTCTTCTGATTAAGTGAAATAGTTAAGGAGTAGGCATGGTTTACTAATCTGCTGACCTAATGCTTAATCAAAACAGTGTAATTTCTATTTTATTTTGTATTATACTTTTAAATATAAAATGTCCAATTTAAATATAGGTATATATTTTAATACGATTGCTTTGCTCTGCCAATAGGAGATACATTTAACTACATTCTTTGCCTTTGGTGTGTCCCTTGCAGATAAAAGTAAATGTTACCCTAAGAACCAAACACTTCCTCCAGCCCTTAGCAAGGGAAGAGAATAGTGGTGGCATTTCTGTTCCTTATTTTCAGAGCAAGGTATAATTCACTGAAAGCTTTTAGATGGCTTTAGTTTTAGAGAGTCAGGGAAGTGGGGTGGAAACAGCAAACAGCAAATGTCTCAGTGGGCTTTTTAAATGTTTTTGTTCATAGGCAGTTAGCAACACCTATGCATATATATATGTATGTGTATGTATATATATATTTTTGAGACACTTTTATAGTAGAGTTATCATCTTTAAACAATTCTAAATAGAAGCCTTTCTTATGCTCAGAGGTCAGCAGAGCAATTTTTTAAAAAAAATTAATTTGGTAAAAGCAGGAAAGGTAATATTGTGGTACAAGTATAGGATTTGGAGTCAGACCACAGTTCAAGTTTTGGCTTAACCAACTAAGACCTTTAACCAACTAAGGGATCTTGAGCAGGTCACTTAACGTCTTCACTTTTATAATGGAGATAATTTCTACCTTACAAAAAAGTAAAGATGAAATTAACAAAAGTAAAAATTTTGTAAATCATTAAATACAGTAGAGGTGCCATTATTATTGAAAACCACTTCATTTCTGATATCCTTAAAAATTGTTCCTAGTTTGCAGAGAACTTTAAAAATCCCATGTAAGTATGATTTGTATGGTATTTTAAACAGCAGTGAAAAATTTAGGTCCAAAATAAATAGTAGAAAACTAGCTATAAAAATTAGTTTGTGTCATACCAAATCCAGAACTTTTGCTTTTCTCATTGAAAACAGTAAGCATCATTAAATGTGAGAAGGCAGCAATGTCTGGGAAAAAAATGCCTAAGCCATAACTATTTGATTGTTTGTAATGATATGTTAACAATGAAACAATGTTTTTTAAACTTTTTTGCTCACAGTGGCATGCTTACAGGGCTATTTTATTATAGTAAGTAAATTGATTTTCTGAGTTTTCTCTGATAAATGTCTTTCATTCTTCAAAGTTTCTTGGTTTGTTTTTAACTATACATGACTTGGTTTGACATGTCATTACTGACTTTATTTCACTCAGTTCTGTATTTTTTTGCAATATCAGAAAGTCATACATTTGTGATTCTGTTACGGTTTGGAAATTGCTTACAGGCATCGTAAAGAGTAAAGGGCAGAGAATAGAGTCAGAATCCTTGCTAGTTTCTTTGCTGCAATATGTTATTACTCTAGCATGTATTATGTCCGTAAGATCAGGTGAATAAGAGAAATAATCATGCATGTTGCTACCTTGCCTAAAATGGGAATGCCTTAGTGAACGTAGTATTGTGTGGTGTGTGTATTCTTTTACATATATACATATAAACATATGTATATATACATATATTTATTATTTATTATGCATATACAAGGGCTATCTGGAAAGTATCCAGCCATGTAATATGAAAAATAGAGACATTTATTATATTAACCATGGCTGGATACTTTCCAGAAAGCCCTCATATTTATTATGCATATGCACAGTATACATTATATGTATATTATGTATATACATTATGTATCTGTATATGTATAGGTATATTTTGTATAGCTGTTAAATGTATATGTATACATTTATTATACATTTATATATACATATGCACATACATACATTATTATGCATACTGTTATGCATAACAGTATACATAACATTATTGTGCATACAGTTGTTTAAACAACCAATAGTACTAGTCTTTGAATTCTTGAGAAGAGAGAAATTAAATGATATAAATCTTCTTATCTCAAACTGTACCTGGACATATGCCAGGATTATAAATATCATGTCTACCTTCAAGGGGACAAAAGGGGCTATTCTATATTTATTACAATAAATAATGAGAACTTTTAGTTTAAAAATATTTTTTACATTTCCTGAAGTTTCAGTCAGTCTAAACATATGAACAGTTTTAGCCCTATTTATAAACTTTAAGTAAAATCTTGGCCTTATCAAGACTTACTCTTGTAGATACAAATTGGTATTCCCTGAATACAAAGTTATTCCCTAAATTGTAAAGTTCTGTTTTCCGTAATTGAAAAATGTCTGTTAAAAAAACATGAACTTATTAAAATATTAAGATAGTTTGTTTTCTACCTTATCTAAGTTTTACTTCCTCTGGAAAAAATTATTAAAATTATTAACTTTCTTTTCTTTTGATACACTAAAGAGTCAGATAAAAGGCTTTTGGGTTAAGAATTGGATACTGAAAATGTAGGGCAAGAGTCAAACTGTCGGACTTGGTCAGTGACCAAAGTGCCTGCAAAGCATTTCTTTCTTTGTTTTTTCTTTCCTTTCCTTCTTTCCTTCCTCCCTACCTCCCTCCCTTTTTTCCTTCCTTCCTTCCTTTCTTTTTTTTTGTGAGAGGGTCTTGTGCTGTTGTCCAGGCTGGAGTATAGTGGCATGATCACAGCTCTTTGTAACTTCAGCTCCTGGGCTCAACCGATCCTCCTGATTCAGTCTCCTGAGCAGCTGGGCCTATAGGCACACACCACCATGCCTGGCTATTTTTTAAATTGTTTGTGGAGATGGGATCTCACTATGTTGCCCAAGCTGATCTTGTATTCCTGGCCTCAAGTGATTCTCCTGCCTTAGCCTCCCAAAGTGCTGGGATTACCACATCTGACCCAAATAAAATCCCTTACTGTTAACTCAAAGTTGCAATTCTGGATCTTGGCTATTTTGATTGATTGATTGATTTTTAGTCTTCCTGAAGAAGAATGAAAACACAAGTAAGTAATTTAAGACTTCCAGTTATGGTAAGCACTCAATTTATAGAACCAAGGGGAAAAACAATTACTTTGCCAAGTATATATATAAAATCCTAAGTGCCAAGTATATGTATAAAATCCTAAGCATTTTAACTTGATGATTAATATCACTTTGTGAAGGATGATAGCAAGATGAAGCTCTCTTTTGGCTGAGGGTAAATGTAAATTGCTTCTCAATCACAAGCTTTTATTTTAAAGCACAGGCTATAGAAGAATTTGAGAGTGTCCTTAGCATAGCTTTACTTTACCTGTGTTGGTTACCACACAAGGCATCCTGTCTTCTAAGACTTTTTATTTAATTCCTCCAAGTTTTAGTTCTGCAAAATGGGAATGATAGTAACAGAATTTCCACTCTCTATACCTCACAATGCTATTTAGAGAATGTGCACAGTGCATATCATAAATGTTTGCAGAAATGAAATAATCTGTTTTGAAATTATAAAGTACTATAAAAACATCGGTGTTGAATGTACGCAATCATTATGGCCAGTTTGCAAGTTCCCTTGAACACCTCTGCTTGCTAATAATTCATGCCACCTTATTTTTCCCACTCCAAAGAATATTCTAGTATTCTAGTGCATATTTACTTTTTGGTTACTTCTGTCAACCTGGCACAAAACTACATGCAAATTAAATACTCTCACCTCTCTTCTTTCTACTTTCAGAGAGGGAGCATTCTAAGACTAGAACTCACCCTGTCTTATGTGGAAATAGAGTAAATATGAGGAACTATAGATAGTTCCTCAGTGGACTGAGTTCTCTTGCCTTGGAATTGTCCATTTCATTGTAAGAATTGTGATCCTCAAAATCTGACTTTATCATATCTAACTTTTCGAACTCCTGACCTTGAGCGATCCACCTGCCTCGGCCTCCCAGAGTGCTAGGATTACAGGCGTGAGCCACCGCGCCCGGCCACCATCATATCTAACTGTTAATACAAGCCTAGCCTCACCAAATTGTAGCTAATGAAATATATTTTCCATAAATCTAAATTATCCAGGATTTGATTATATAATTTTTAGCTGCCTAGAATATTGACTTCCTCCCTTTCTCTAGACAATGGCTTTTAGCCCTGGCCTAGTGCTAATGAGGTAAAGAAGCAGATGAGAAAGAAGCTATAATTTCATTTTGCCCTTTATCAGCATTTATAGAGGGCATGATAGAGGAGCTAGAAACTGCTTAATGTGGAATTTAAGTAGTATTTGTGTTTTTCATCTGCCTGTGATCTGTCTTAGAGCCCCATTCTAAGGATAGTTGGGGTTCGAAAGTGTTTCACTATTGCTACTCTAGGAATTTAATTCCTACTTTTCCAAGTAGGGACTGCATAGTAAACATTTTCACTTCTTTTAATTTAAATGGCACTTCTTGAGAGGTTACATTTATTGCAACTACACTTTTTAATAAAATTACATTGATGTTTATATATTTTATTATATTTATTTAATAAAGTTTATATATTTTTGTTATACTTAATTTCAGGTAGAGTGTTATGATTATGACAATGATGGGTCACATGATCTCATTGGAACATTTCAAACCACCATGACAAAACTGAAAGACGCCTCCAGAAATTCACCTGTGAGTTATGTCTTTGCATTTGCGTATACCTTATAGTTTGGCTATATTTATTACTGTATTTCATTTTTTCTCTTGGCATAGCAAATGGTTTACTGTGTTTTTACTCTATGTCACATAATGCTCTGAAATATTTAGTAATCACATAATCCAAAATTCATATTTGGGATATGAGTTTTATTGAACAGAACACCATGAAATGGTTACGAATGCCAGGTAAGGACCCCAACTACATAGAGGATAGCAAAGATCATCACAATGTCAGTTACTATGAATAGAAGTCTAAACAGTTTTGTCTACTGTGTCTTGGAATTGGAGTCACCAAGGCAAACACAATACAGTCAAGCACTGGAGGGAGCAATACTTTACTCACGTGGAGAAAAAACGTAACAGGATCAGCTTCAATAGTAGACATTGGTCCCCCATGGACAGCACATCTGGCAGCCAACACAAGGCACTTGGCCTTAGTGTACTCTTCTGGTGCTGCAGTAGAAGGACCCCGCCCCTCCCACATGGAGTCTGAAAGCTGGGGGCAGGCCTGAGAGCCGTTGACACACAGGCTTAAGCAGAACAAAGGAGTACTCATTGAACCTGAAAGTGTGAATGAAGTAATGTAGCCTTTTTTTCAATGAGAATTCTATTTAGGGCATTTCTGTATCTCTGATACTCAATAATTAATATTTCTAATTATGACTGAAACTCTGGCAAGATCCTGAACCATCAAAGACTTTGTTTAACATAATTCTGTTTTGCATGATTGTATCAAATGTGTTTTTCAATGCTTGATTCTTAGAGAATTAGTAATGACTAAGTATGTAAGTGGCTTTCTGTTAACCAGAAGAGGCAGCTTATTGAGTATTGATTGTCTCTTATGCTATTATTAGGCAAGACAGTGAGAATTTGAAGGTATAGCTTAGAGGTGATTGTACCCCAGCTGTGAAGCAGAAATTAAATGAAACAATTGAGAATAATACAGAATATGTAGCTAAATTTTATATGGTTGTAGAAGTTTAAGGAGATGGATGGAGATCAGAGAAGACTAGTGGTGGAAATTACACAGAAGAACAATGTGAGCCAAGCCTTAAGGTTGGATAGGTATATGGGAGGTGGAAGGAAGATCATTCTGTTTGGGGGAAGGAACTATAAAGGAGAATGTATTAGATATTGGATCTATTTCTAACACATATTCCTAGTGGAAAGAGATGGTCTTTGTTGCATATTTTACCATAGGATTGGGCTTTCATATATTTGTTTTATGATGTTGGGTTTTTTCCCTCTTTTCTAAAAGCCATATTTTTGTTCTTTGTGTTGATAATAGCTAAGGGTAATACTATATTTCATTTATTATAAAGGAGAAAGATTATTACTTGAAACATTGCAAGGAAATTACCTACAGAGGTGATGTTTATTCTTGGGAACTATTTTAAAAGATATGTGATTTTAGGAGTGCCTTGATTGATAGAAATTTAACTGATAAGTAATCCACATACTTAATGTATTATGGAATTGTTTTTGAGTTGTATTTTGCTGCAGACTTATATCAGTAGGTGGTTTGATTCCAAGAGAAAAAAGTTATTTATTTGAATTTGCATTGGCATTTCTGTGATTGCTAATAAAAATAAACATTTTGTTTTCTTTTTCTACAGATTGAATTTGAATGCATAAATGAAAAAAAGAGGCAAAAGAAAAAAAGCTACAAGAATTCAGGTGTTATTGTTGTGAAACACTGTGAGGTTAGTTGGTTGGCCTTGGCTACTTGTAATGAGATTATATTTCAAGTTCATCTATCTGTATGGTTTATATCAAACTAATACTTGAATTTTAGGCAATTGAAAATCCCATGAGCATCTGGTCACTTTTAGGAAAAAGAATAGAGTAGGAAATAGTAAAGATATCTTTCAAGTAACTTGCTTCCAAGGTTTGGCAATGTATTAGCAAAGGACAAGGAATATTAAAGTGTTTTTCATTATCTTAGGAAATATCAGGCATTGTAGTATTTTCCTAGCCCATTAGGAAATGGCCTGACCCAGTTCATTTATTCTCGTCGTAGTCTTAAGATGAGATGTTATGAGTGGAGAGGAAAAGCCAGATTTCTTAAAGTGAACAAGTGGAGGTTTCTTTGTTTGTTTGCTTTTGTTTTTTTTTTAATCTCAATTACTGTGCTTATTAACGTTCTCAACATAATACACTCATTATTAATTTCTTAAAACTTAAAGTGAGTGTATTTCATCTTTGGCCATTAATATTCTAATGTTAACATTGCTATAATCTTGAAGTAAAATCGTATACATTCATGACATGTAAAGGTAGAGATGCCTTAAACTTGAAAACAGGGATGATTTACACATTTTATATCATGTGCTGTTCAGTTTACAAACTTTTAAAAACATATGCCAAAGAGCTTTTTGTTTCTCTTGTATAGTAGGAGAGTTGTAATTTTAACAGTTTTTTCTTTATTTTTAGATTACAGTAGAATGTACATTTCTTGACTATATCATGGGAGGATGTCAGCTGAATTTTACTGTAAGTAACAAACTGAATTTTTCAGCATAGGTTGTAACATGTTACTTTTTTCTCCATTTTACAATATTCTTTCTTTTACTGCAAACTGACTTTGTGATGAACTTTACACAATCTGCTCAGCATGGTCTCGTCAGAGACCTCAGACAGGTTGTCTAGGTTTATCAAAACTCTCAGCTTTGTTGATGAGATCTTTTCTTCCTGAGAGAAAGCAGATATGTATAACCTAGTGGTTCTCCTGAGATAATTTAAGTAATAGAAAGCATCAGTCAAACAAACTTACAATAAACAGTCTCTAAAGTCGAGGTTATCAGTATGTTAATTCATGATTTAAGACATTTAGAAAAATAGGAACAATAGGTTATTTCATGTTCGGGCCTTAACTTTTAATTGTCTGTGGAAACAGTGGTGGGCATTTATTAGGAAATGGCAGTAGCCGGCTCCAGGATAAATGTTTGTCTCTTCTCTCGTGAAGTTTTCCTGGACATCAAGCACAGGTGTAATTGTTATTTGACAGGTGGGAGTGGACTTCACTGGCTCCAATGGGGACCCCAGGTCTCCAGACTCCCTTCATTACATCAGCCCCAATGGTGTTAATGAGTATTTGACTGCCATCTGGTCTGTGGGACTGGTGATTCAAGATTATGATGCGTGAGTATGACTTTGGAAAAACTAAAATGCTTGTTTTTGTAATTCCCCAGAGAGGGCAGTTTCTGTTTCGTCAGATGGCTAGAATTCTGATATAAGGTGGCAGGATGATGGTGCTGGGAGGAATGGCTATCTCCTTAAAATTCGCCTTATTTTCTTCTATTTTACTCTTTGTGGCAATCTTAGTGTCTACCTTTGATCTCGAATCTCTTGCTGTGATTAGTTATATTATATATAGCTTGCTTATTTAATAGCTGATATATGTCAGCAAGGCTGTTCTTTCTTTGATCTTGTTTCCTTGGGGTTTATTCATCAGGCGTAAGTTGTATGTGATTGAAGTACAGATGACATGTTTTGTAAACACTAGTAAAAACTATTTCTTACCTCTTTCCTTGGCAGTCGTCAAATTATTATTTTTTTATTTTTGTTTTTTTGTTTTTTTTTTTTTTTTTTTGAGACAGAGTCTCAATCTGTTGCCCAGGCTAGAGTGCCGTGGCATAATCCTAGCTCACAGCAACCTCAGACTCCTGGGCTCAAGCAATCCTACTTCCTCAGCCTCCTGAATAGGTGGGGCTATAGGCATGTGCCACCATGCCCAGCTAATTTTTTCTATATATATTTTTAGTTGGCCAATTAATGTCTTTCTATTTTTAGTAGAGACAGGGTCTTGCTCTTGCTCAGGCTGGTCTCAAACTCCTGAGCTCAAATGATCCTCCCACCTCGGCCTCCCAGAATGCTAGGATTATAGGCGTGAGCCACTGTGCCCAGCCTGTCAAATTATTTTTCATGGTGACTTTTAGCAAGTGCTGAAGGAAAACTTGATCTAATTGCTATAAAATATTCTGAATGGATTCTCAATGGTTAGATTTTGAATATATTTAAATAGGTCCTCTTGAAGATTTACTAAACAATAAGAAAAAAACTGTGCATTTTTTTTCTGGGTCTATTAGAACACAGGATAAATTTTCACTTGTTTTTGCCTATTATTATTTAATGATAAAAGCCCTTACATATTGATGGAGCTTTTTATTAATCTGTCATGGCATTTAAAGAAGTGAAATTTTCAGGCAAATGCAAACAAATCTAAAGCAAAGGTGGCAATGCCAATATCAGGCCAGTTAGTAAACTTTAAGGCAAAAGTCATTAAATATAATAAAAAGTTATAGAATACTTTTTCTATAATCCAAAATAAAAATATAACCATGAACATGTAAAATAGCAAAGTATTAAGTATTTCAAGTAAAAATAGCTGAAATAGTAACCCAATTATAATGGGATTCTTATATAAAAAGTGGAAAATTTGTAGCGTTGTTTTCTCAGACTGCCACCTGGAAGTTAATGACAAAAGAATAACTAAAGAAAATTTACCACGCGGAAATAAAAAAACTCAAGGGGTTCTTAAATCATAGAGGAAATCAAAGTGAAAAAATAGACTATCTAGAAATAAAGGACAATGAGAAGACTATATGTGGTCCTGTTTCTATAGAGGAAAATTTCTGGCTTTACATGCTTTTTTTTCAGCAAAAAGAGTTAGATATAAATGAACTAGTTTTTCAACAAAATAAAATTAAAGAATAGAAAGAAAAAATAGAGGAATAATAATAATAGAATTCCATATACTTGTTAGCCATTATGGTACCAGGGATAATTTAAAGCATTTTCTATGTGATATTCATCTAATCCTCATACTTTGCTGTGAAATGGTACTTTCATCTGTATTGTACAGATGACAAGGCACAGTGTGGTATATAACTTGTCTAGTGTCACTCAGATGACAACTGGCAGAGATGGATTGAGCCTGGCTGTTGGGCTCCAGAGACATGCTCTAATAGTAATGATTTGGAAAGTTTAAAGAAAAACCACCAAACTTACAAATTAAATCAAGAGTTGATTCTTTGAAAGTTCAGCAAAACTTAGGGAAACTTTGGCAACACTGTTCCAAAAATCTGTATTAAAAGATGATATTTTAGCAAGCTGTAAATTACCAAAGTTGACTCAAAGAGGCAGAAAACCTGAATAGACCAGGAACCAGGGAAGGAATGGAACAGGTAGGTACCAGTCAGAGCCACTCCTCACAAAGGCAACAGGCCAGGACAATTTCATACATAAATTCTAACAAACCTGTAAGGAATGAATGCAAACGTAAAAGAAATCAACTGATAAATAGTAGGTAGTAGTGAGTTCAGAAAGATGATCAGATACAACATAAAATTAAAACATTAACAATTTCTCATTAACCAGCAGTAACCAATTCAAATAATGATAGTAGATAAAAGTTGTAATTTATAATGTAATGAAAAATAAAAATGAATTTAGTAAAAAGTCTAGGATCATTAGTAAAGAAAACTATAAAATTGTACTGAAGGACAAAGAAGGAAACTCGTATTTAAACAAGTGGAAAGGTATACCACGATTTCTAGATAGGCAGATGTCATAATGATGTTGTAAAATTTTCTCCCTGAATTAATCAATTTTTATCGAAATTGCAATGGAACCCTGACAAAATGATTCTTTAAATTCTCTAGAAGAAAAAATGAATCAGAATAGCCAAGAAATTTTCTAACAAAAAAGAAAAAAAAATGAAGGATAATTTGCTCTAGCAGATATTAAAACTTATTTTAAAGTTGTCTTAATTAAGAGGATGGAGTACATGACCAGTGGAAACAAGCAAGTAGTCCAGAAATAGACACACATGTATAAGTGAATTTAGGGGACAAGGAAGTAACAGCTGTCAAACTGGATAAGAATTGAATTTTGATCCATGATTCATACTTGTGTATGTTAGGATACTGTTCTGTATAAATTAGAGTTTAGAGCCATGCTGCTGAAACCGACACCCAAAAACAAAGTGGCTTTGATAAAATAGAGTTTTATTTCTCTTTCATGTTGCATGTCTAGTGGTAAGTAGTTAGGACTGATAAAGCAGTTCTGCCTTTCTCAATTCATAACTTCCAGCCCTGGGTCCAAGACAGCTGCTCTGGTTCTCATCTTCTCCAGTCAGTGGGAAGAGAAGAAAGGGACCTGGGAGGACATGTGCATTCCCTGTTAGGGGCATGATGCAGAAGTGGCTGACAATTCACTTCTACTTGCATCTCCTTGGCTAGAACCTAGCCACCTGATGACATCCAGCTCAAAGAAGGTAGGAGGTGCAGTCCCTAGTTCAGGTATTCTATTATTAAAGAAGAAGAGAATAGATATTTGTAGAAGGCAGCAGTTTCTGCTTCATATCCTACTCCAAAACACTTTGCAGATGAATTAGAAGTTTGATATCAAAAGCAAACTTGACAGTTCTAGGAGAAAATACATGGGAATTTTGTGTAACCTTGCATTGAGAGAAAGGCCGTTAGGCAAGACAGAGAAGGCAGGCAAGACAGAGAAGGAAGAAATCACAAAAGAATTTTTATATGTTCACACTCATTGATATTAACAACTCTGAAAAGAATCATACTTTAAACAAAGTTAAAGATGGACTGCAAACTGGGAAAAATATTTCTGACGTGGTAGAGGTTCTTTGTTTGTTGCAAAAAGAACCGTGAAGAATAATTATAAAAAGAATAGCCCTAATAGAAAAATTAGTATGTTCATTACAGTGTTTTATGATGGCAGAACATTGGCCATCTGACATTGAGGGAAGGATAACCATACAGTGGGATACGCAGCAACCATTCGCAGGATTTTATATGTTCAGGTCCACAGTCCCTATTTCTAAATGCCTGAAGCCAAATATTGGCAAATACATTTTGCTACAGAAACCTGAGAGTTTTATAATCTATTGCATTTGTACTGTGTTTCTGTGGCCAAATACATGAATATTCATATTAAGTGGCATAAATAAAGGCTATAAATAACCTCTTCTCAGCTGAGATCAGATTTTGCTGCCAACTGAGTTTGCTGTAAATAAATAAAAAAAACTTGTGGTTTTAGGAATTTATTTACATATTGTTCAGTCAAGTGATGCATAAGATTTAAGTAGAAAAGAGTAGGTTATAAAACATGAATATTAACTCCACTTTTATAAAATATATATAAAGAAACATTTTTCTTCCTCAATACACACAAAAAAATATTTAGAATATGAGTTGTTAAATACTAATGTTGAATCTCTCTGGCAGCTATTATGTGTAATCTTTGTTTTATCTTTATGCTTTTCTAAGATTTTGATTTTTTTTAAATTAGTTTATATTAATTTTATTATGAGTAAAGATAAAGCTCTTTTTATTTTGAAAAAAGAATATTTTACTCTTAAAAAAATTTCTTTTTAGTGATAAGATGTTTCCAGCTTTTGGTTTTGGAGCTCAGATACCTCCTCAGTGGCAGGTAAGAGGAAATTTCATTTTAAAGCTTTGCCTTCTGGAAAAGCAGCACAGGCCTCATCAATCTACTTTCATTTTTGACAGGTATCACATGAATTTCCAATGAATTTTAACCCATCCAATCCATATTGTAACGGTAAGTTAAAAAACAAACCCAAAGACTTTAAATTCAAAACTGGACTAGTCTTTGTTACTTGCTTTATTCTCCTGATTTAAAACTAGTCAGCTTTCATCTCTGGGTTTCATTTTGTTACATATTTAACTTTCTGTTGTATAAGGTAGAAAAGTTGCATTAGGTTGGTGGTTTGGGTGGTAATGATAATTATGGGGCAAATCAGTATTATGCTGCTGGAGGTTGTAAGATAAATTCTTATACCTTCAGAGATTTAATAGAACAAAGAAATTCTCAGTCATGGGAATAGATCCAATAAAAATAATTATATATTAAAAGTATGTTCATGTATAAATTGATTTAAAAACAAACCTTCAATAAAAAGAATAATTCAGCAAACAGATCTTCTGAAGCTTTTCTCAGAGTATCAGTCACTGCACAAAGAAAAAAGTGCCCAGCATCTAATTAGTTGTTGCTCCCACAGTGTTCTATAAGTAGATTGGGTGGATGAAAAGAACAAAGAATTGAGCTCTGATAGCAGCTTTTCCTGCAGAGAGCAGGAGGCAGACATTTGTCTTTTATTTCACTTTTTTCTTTACACGTCAAATATCCAAGTACTTCCTCCTTTTTACTACATTGGTCAATCAACCTAAAATGTCAAATCTGTTCATAGGGTGGAAGAGCATGAACATTTCTGGGGAGTAGTTTGCATTAGGGTTTTCTCCTTTTTTCCAAAACACTTTTCCCGTGCTAATTCAGCGTTCCTTTGGGGCACTTTCAGTGGCTGGTTGTAACTTCTTTTATCCTAGCTATTTGAAATTGGGAATATTATTCTTTTTAAGAAATGTGCTTCATGCTTATGATGAAATTGGAATAATTTTTGGAATTTTTTGTAATTAAATATGGATGACATATCAGGTGATAATACATTCTAAAAGTTCATTTGCTCTGAATTTTATGAGCCCATCTTTGGGCTGCTC